>OZ024910.1:35504903-35552670 GCA_964017125.1 Flabesymbios commensalis | reverse complement strand
CTAAAAATTTAATATCGTTCGTCAGAGCTCCAAGGGTTAAGGTGTAGATCAAGGTGTAGAAGAGCACAGTCACAGCCCTGGTCTGGTCACTGACACCGAAAATAGATTAATCGCACAATACACAGTCAATGGAACTCTGGTCACAGTCTGTTGCTCAAGGACGAATGGAGTGTGTTGCCAGCCCCTGTTCCAAGTTCTCATGCAGAGCAGAACAGGTGTATTGCCTACGACTGCCCGACATGCTCAACGAGCAGCCATGTGACACAAAGCAATTACACGTATCTGGCGTTAATAGGACGTTGTTCTAGCGCGCCCTACGTGTTTCTGACGTGTCTTCAGGCGTGTACATTGATGCGTTCTCATATGCGCTCAATATTGAACATACAGCACTTCTTCTGGCGCTAACAGTGTACACAAAATAGGTGTAGCGTTATAGTGAAACGAGCTCAACGCATCAGTAACGAGTACTGATGGACGACCGTTGCTCTAGTAAAAAAATTATTAATTTTCAGTGCGTCGGTCGTGCGTCAACTATGTGTGACTGAGCCTTACATCTAGAAAATACCTCAAAAATGACGGAACTGAGCGTACATATAGTGCCCATATAATGTGTTCCTAACGCATGTCCAGCGAACATAAAACGTGTATGGGTGGGCTAAGTGATGCCATGTTTTATTCATGCGGCACGCTACTATGTGCTGTGCATTCGTTAGCTTCATCGCCCTGCTAACGCGCAGCGCATCAGCAAAACACTGTATATTCGCTTATTTATACACCTGATTTATTTTTAACACACTGTATATTCGTCATAAACTCTCTAGCTTTTTTCATATCACGACAAAATTCATGGACTCACAATGACGCACTGTTCTCATTTTTGTCACGCAAGTCTTGGACTGAGCGTCGTGTATGTGTGACAGGGGTTTTTGCAATGCCATCACTGAGAGTCGTTGGCGCTCAGTCTGTGATCCTCGCCTGGGCAAGATGAAAATTACATGAAACACATCATCCAGATCATCGCCTCTGTCTTATAATTCTTCCTACAGATATACACCCAATTACGGACATTTGGCCTTCTAGAAATCGTTTTATTCAACGTATTTTTTTCATGACATCAAAGAGAGTTTCGATCACAGAACATACATTAGTATATTTCCATGGTTGCGATTGGGTCTGAGTCTACGGAAGCTTTGAAACGACATGACAAAAATATTTTTTATCTCGTTATAACGTCTTATAAGTCGTTAAATCGACTTAGCATAAGTCGTTATGACGACTTATATAAGTCGTTAAATCAACTTAGCATACGTCGTTATAACGACTTATAAGTCGTTAAATCGACTTAGCATAAGTCGTTATAACGACGTATAATTCGTTAAATCGACTTAGTAGGTTGGTAATTCGACTTAGTATAATTCGTTATAATGACTTATAAATCGTTAAATCGATATATGCTAAGTCGTAATAACGATTTATAAGTCGTCAACTCGACTTAGTAAGTCGTAAAATAGACTTAGTATAAGTCGTTAAATCGACTTATAAGTCGTTTAAATAATATACATTTTGTGCCTCATGTGTTTGGGCAAAAGGATTGACTAGCGATTCACTGACTACAGCCATCTCTGACAGTGCGCATCAGCTGGCGGGTCAGTGGTGGGCCACCAGATATTGTCTGGCTGTCCACTGACGATCCACTGTCGGCAGCGGCTGTAGTCAGTGGGCTGGTAGTGACCCACTGGACAAACCCCCAGAGGTCTGCTGAAGCCTTCACTAGTATAGTGGACCGCCGACAGCCCACTGAATTTCTGCCATCTGGGCACTGGCAGCTTGCTTATCGGCCACCGGCAGCCCACCACCATCATTGTTTTTTTATGCCACCCCACTGGCCGATCAATGGCGACCCACTGGCAGTGATCACTGTCATCAGTGAGCCATCATTGGTCCAATGGAAAAACTGCCAAAACGTAGGAAAATCCTACTCGTTACTAACACTGGATAAGTTTAGCTTGAACAGTCAAAAATTAGTTCAGGTGATCATGATCATGTCATTGTGGCGAAGGGAGCGAGCACCTCTCCCCTGAGTGAACCCTAGCACCCGAAGGGTGCTGAGAGTGATAAATAAGGCGTAATGTGACACTATGGATGTGTCCATGGTGCCCCGGAAAATGCCTATTGTACTCCGTTCATGGTGCCCCAGCATGACGATTGTTAAAATTGTAGCCTTAATTAACAAGCTAAAGGAAGAATTTTCAATTATCACCCATGGAAAAAAAACAATCTTCACTAGTTACTAGTCTATGTGATTCTTGTTTTAACTTAGTTCCACAGAGTGTTTATTGTATTAGCAAAATCTATGTATTTACTTTACTTTATTCAAAACACATATTTCCCTATAATATTGTTGATTTTTTAAAACTACAAATCGGGGAATATCCTTTGGCTAATGTTTGTATTGTTCACAAAAAACGATTTTAAATAAATATGATTTAATTTTGATTTGATCGCTTAGGCCTACACATGCCTTGAGGATGGGGGCCCTAGGGTCAGGGTTGGGGCCAAGTACATCGGTACTTGTACTTACCTGTACTTAAGTAAAAAATTTCGAGTTATTGTTCGTACTTTGTACTTGAGCTTAAAAAATGAGCATTACAAAGTACTTGGTACTTGAAGACAAGTACATTGGAAGTATATCCGTTTTGTTCAAAAAAAGCATATTATATTTTACTTTTTCAGTTATTCAGTGTGATAATTTTGATAATATACATTTTAAAATAATTCAATTGTTGAACACAAAACAAATTTAGTTTATCCGCATGTATCAATGTAAAGCATTATCACACCTTCTTGTTCTCGGTGAGCTGTATAGGCTATTTTCCCTTAAAATTTAAATAATATTATAATTATTCTGCTGAATTACTTCATATTTGATGTGTTTAATAGATTGGAAAATGTGGTTGCCCATGGTGTTTTTGTTGGCAAATTAAGAATTCTAACAAATTAGGTTTAATCATATTCCTCGTTAATAACTACAGAAATAGATAGATATTTGTATTTGACGACGTGAAGTGTATGCATCATTAAAAATAAACAGTATAATATATATATATACACGCTTATTATATACATGATATGTAAGCTTAAAACCAAATAATATTATGTACTAAAACAAGTACAGGGTAGTTAAAATATGCATCATAACAAATTAGAATACAATTAAACAGCACTATCATGACAGTTAATAACTATGAAATTGAAAGGAAATAAATATTTTTCGCAACATATAGGTCATTATGTTTAATGTCAACAGACATATCCTAGTTATTAAAAACAGGGGAGCGATATTTACACCTCCCTGTACTGCACTCAGCGAACACGAGACGTTGTCTTAGTTGTGGGTCAACATCGTCGAAGATTACATAGCAATAAGCCAGCATTGGGCCATTGTGTCGTGCCCACTGTAGTCAACCCACTTTAGACGATGGTAGTGATCCTCTTCAATACTGGGAAGCAAATATAACTGTTTTCCCCAATTTAAGCAAACTGGCGTTAGAGTACCTGACTGTCTCTGCATCTGTTGCAGTCGAGTCTTTTCAGTACTGCAGGCAAGCTATTTCAACCAGAGAGATGCCAATTGCCTATGCGTATCAAATCTGTGATTTTGATACAATGATTTATTCTATCAATATCACGACTGATATAAATGGATAATTAAAGGACGCTCATCCTCTTGTCACAGCTCAGTTAACTGAGCGATTCAACGTTTCAAAAAGGTATATTCATCGGGTGTAATTCACAGAAATGAATAGCTGTATAATAGCATTCAATACAACTATTTATTGCGATCAAATTGACTGTGAATGTCATTCAGTACACCAATATGCAATGAATTATAAACAATTTATTGATCTCACATTGACTATTAATATCATTCAATACATGAATGTGCAATGAATAAACAATTTTTTGAGCTCACATTGACTATTAATGTAATTCAATACTACAATATACAATTAATAAACAAGTTATTCAACTCAATATGACATTTGTTTCTTAATTTATGCGTTTACCGCTATATTTTTATGCGTTATATATTACACATTACTTGGTACTTGGTAATTGTACCCAAATACATTTGCAATGTACTTGGCACAAGTACATTTCGCAAAACCCTGTACTTGTACTTGTACTTGAACATTTTAATGTACTTGTACCCAAGTATTGAGTCGATGTACTTGCCCCAACCCTGCCTAGGGTAGTGTTTAGCACCGCTGCCTTTCACGCTAGATTTCGGGGTTCGTTTCCCAGTCTCGGCGGTTTGAAAGAAACAAAAATGTTTCTTCCCCATCCACTCGTAAAACTCAGTATTGTAGGGAGCCTCCGTGACCGAGAGGTAGCGTGCTCAGCCTCAGACCTAAGGTTTCAATTTCGAATCCTGTGTCTGGAGGGCAGTGTCATCTCATTCATCTCATCATCCTCAAGAGGTTCCTATGCGTATCAAATCTGTAATTTTGATACAATGATTTATTCTATCAATATCACGACTGATATAAATGGATAATTAAAGGATGCTCATCCTCTTGTAACAGCTTGACCTTATCTGATGCTGGAAATATCCCAATTTTAAACTAACGCTAGCCATGTCGGACCGTATTAAGGCTATTTCATTTGATGTTGTCCAAACCAGCACGGGTCCCCTGTTACCAGTGGTTACACAGTGTGCTTTAGGCCTAACGTCATCGTCTGCCAGATGCTACATGTGGGCCCACATCACATTAAAATTAGATTTGACCACTATGCATGTAATTTTGAAATGAGAGGAAAATTATAATACCCCACAGTTATCAAGTATCATGGCAAGGGGTGGCATGTCTTGAACATCACTTTTTGCAGATATATGGGTAGGGTGGGGGCACCTTGAGACGTGGAAATTCAACCCCCCCCCCCCCAAACATATAAAAGCCTGCAATTGGCTAATGCTAGATGTTGCAGTAACAATATGAGCCTGAAAAAAGTGGGGGCACCTTGAAACACTTTCGGGGCATCTTGAGATAGAGGAGTACTGGGATGATTGCTAGCTGCTAAGTAGTACTTTTTGCCCCCATCCGGGGAGGGTCATTAGGGATTTGTTCCGTCAGTTGCATGCTGTATGGCATGGTACGGAAGCACTAGTCTACAACAATCATCCAAGGGAAGCTGCAGCCTCCTCGTATCTGGCCATAATCGTACCCTGGTTCTTCCACTCAACTGCGGTGCTAATGCAGCTCTCGCATCAATGCTGGCGCTGGTGTAGGCTGTGGTAGCCTTAGATAACCGACAATAACGTGTTTGACATTAGGTCTCTCACGTGGGATGAATGGAGCTACCCAGAGGGAGTTATCCTTCCTATTGTTACTCTGGGGACTATCCGACCCGAGGATAGTTGAGCTGCGCAAAATGTCACGGTGTTTCAGCATTAAATTGCACAGCGAAACCCAAGTCTCCGGCCGTCTGGGCATGTCTGGGGGTAGATCCCCTAGACATGCTCAGAACCCCTTATCGAGCGAGTGAAGGAAAACGCTTTCAATAACCCACCATGCCCTATCACCCCCACCCTCACATCATCATCTGTACATCATTCATCTCATCAATTGACTACAACGTTTTTATCGTATTACAATGTCACTTAAAAGAACATTTGTGCCGGAAAGTGACGTAAAGCAATGATTTACTACTACTACTACCTCGAGATGGATTCGGGGCACCTTGAGACAGTTTTGGGCACATTGAGACACCCTGACTGACCTCATATCTGATATCATAGTTTGTGTGTGGGGTGTATTTGAAGCAAACCATTATACATAAGTGATAAAGTGATAGCACAGGTGTACGATACCATCGAAATCATAGGTAAATCAAGTATTACGTGATATATAGACACAGATATTGATCATCCCAAAAAAGTAATTTTCATGTAAAAAATGAACCTAAGCTTAAATAGGGTGGAAAATGGAAATTGGTTAGTTTTGATACCATTGAACAGCTGGCGAACAAATCGCAATATAATTTATGTCAAAAACTACATACAAATGTAGATTATTTGAAGATATAAGTCGGTATAACGACTTATATTAAGTCGATTAAACGACTTATAAGTCGTTATAAAGACTTAGCATAAGTCGATGTAACGACTTGTAAGTCGATTTAACGACTTATGCTAAGTCGATTTAACGACTTACTAAGTCGTTATAGCGGTTTATAAGTCGTTATAACGACTTATGCTAAGTCAATTTAACGACTTCTAAGTCGTTATAACGAGGTAAAAAATATTTTTGTCATGACGTTTCAAAGCTTCCGTAAGAGTCACTGATCGAGTGACTAAAATGTTAGTCAGCAGTGTCAGTGTTTATTAAGCTTTCACTTTGTTATGTTTAACTGCACTGTACTGTATGTATGTGATAAAGCTATGAAAATTAATAAACATGGAATAAAGTATCTGAAACACTATGTCATTTCTATCGACAACAATTCCCACATGCCCGTGTCGATTTGAAGTCACTCTCTGGGAAAATAGCCCCACAATCGCAAGCCATTTTTTTAATAACTATGTAAATATTCACAATAAATCAACATTTAGTTCGAAACTATGAAAAAAATCACAAATATCAATTTATCATTGCTTACATCTAGATACTGTATAGTTATATCTAGAGACTGTATAGTTATATCTGAATGAACTATACTTAGGTACCGTCTAATTATATCTGAATATTGACTCTAAGACAGTGGTATATACCTAGGTACGTTATAATTATATCTGAATATTGACTGTAAGACAGTGGAATATACTTAGGTCGCACCGTTAGTGATGAAAGGGTGTGACTGCCACTTTGTAAAGTAGCAGTAATACCCTTTCAGCACTCAGTTGACGAGGTACCACAGGCTGCTGGCATCTGTGAAGGTCTAATAAAAAAGCCTATCTTACGAACAAAATCATCTTATTACTATTATTTTCACTTATCCGCCGAATCTTGAAAACATATTTATTATTTGTCTACAATCACAGCATATACACATATGTCTATGCAGAAGCTAATCACCTTGCTAAATATCACAGCTCAGCAAGGCATCAGCCCCCATTGTAGCCGAGTAAGCCGAGGTACCGTATAATTATATCTGAATATCGACTCTAAGACAGATTTGGACTATAATCAGGTACCGTATAATTAATTATGAATATTGACTCCACAAAGACAGTGGAATATACTATCTGGATATTGACTCTTAACCCTTTAACCGCCGGTGCCGCATATATTCGGGTTTTCATTTTTTTTCCAGCACATTAAGTATCACATTTTAAATATGTTAAAGATAAAATGTGACATCAACCAGCAAGATTTGAAAACAGTTGACCTCCATTGTGTCAAATCTAAATAATTTTCACCCACTTGAAGTTGTGGATCGCGTCAGCGAGACACAACTTCAAGTGGGTGAAAATTCAAATTGAATAATTTGGCGGTTAAAGGGTTAAGAGAGTGGACTATACTTTGGTACGGTACATTTATATCTGAATATTGTCTTTAAGATAGTGGACTACACTTAGACCTATAGGCCCTATGGTATAATTATACATTACAACCTTTTATTATATATAATTATTATATGTGTTACCTTTGTTTTACCCAGGGACAGCCATACGTGAACAATTTTCATTGGTCAACATATCAGGTAAGCATCGACAAAATATAGACCTATATAATAATCGTGTAATATTCACTTTGTAAAATGGGAGGTAGGCCAATACCCGTTCAATTCCTTGGTGACAATACGTATGCATAACCTTCAATAGCAAATTCCAGTAGTCGAGTGTTGTAGTACAAGTGTGGGCGAAGCAGGCAAATAATCTTCTTCTTTTTTTTTTGCGAACTATTACATAAATCAACTACCATTTTGGTCACCATTATGTATCGCCATTTATGAATCATTTTTGTCGACTTTTCCACCTCAATTTAGAAAATTGTTGAACTTAGTATTGATACCATGTACGTGCATTTTGAATATTATGACGATTACAACATTAATTATTCCTGACCTCGGAGCTAAGGGGTTCTTTCTGTCACTCTAACGAGTGGAAGATATGGCCATTTAGCCCTAACCCTTTAACCGCCAAATTATTTAATCTGAATTTTTACCCACTAGAAGTTGTGTCTCGCTGACGCGATTCACAACTTCAAGTAAGTGAAAATTATTCAGATTTGACAACATGGAGGTCAACTGTTTGCAAATATTGCTGATTGATGTCGGTTAAAGGGTTAAAGCGCTGAATTTTTTTATGAAGACCTTGGAGGCCAAAGGTTTTTCCAGTTTGAAATCATCATAAATGTCTTAGTTAGATCTTTCTGATTCATTTGAATACTGACGACTAAAGTCTATCCCCGCGCTGTAAGGGTTAGCGTTTAACCTTTTGAGCGCAAAACCGACTGTAATCGTTTGGGTTTTTTTTAATTTACTATGCGCACTTTTTACATTTGAAACGTGTCTCCAATCAGTAAGATTTATAAATGATCAGCCTCCTTTTGGCAAATCAGCATATGTTCACCCTCTTGAAGCTGAGTGTCGCGTCTGCGAGACACAGCTTCAAGAGGCTGAAAATTCAAATTAATTGACTTGACAGTTCAAGGGTTAATGCTGTATGTACGGTTAAGCTGGATGGCGATTTTTAACCAGAATCCATGTTAACTCCAAATGCTTGCTTGGATGTAAAATGCACAGTTCGCGAAATGCTTGCTTCATCTATGGCCGCATGCATTCTATAAAAAAGTCAGTCTGATTAGCTGGCAAACACATGTTTCAACAGTGTTTCTTAGTGTTGTTTTTATCGTCAATTATAATAATTGTTTAACCCTTTCAGCGCGCGGATAGTCTTCAGACGTCAAAATCTGACGTCTAAATACGTCAGATTCTGACGTCTAAAGACGCTCCCCGCACTGAAAGAATTGGACAATTTTAAAATGGCCGTATACCCACAGCATAAGTATGCAAATGAAGCGGAAAGAGGTAGCCTAAACATTTATAATAATTTCAAATTGAAAAAACCCTTTGGTCTCCACGGTTTATACAAAACTCTTTTAGCGTTGTAAAGCTCCACCAAACGCTGCGCCGCTCCGCGCCGCGCTATGCGGCACTGCAAAATTCAACAAATGTGGCCCCACTAGGAGCAGCGCGGCGCGTGAAAATCCTGTTTTTTTAATGCTGATTATGCATGGAGGGGAGTTTTACGACACGTGACTCTTCTGGGTAGCGTGATTGGCCACAGAGCAACGCCGAAAAACTCGGCGCCGTGAGAGATAAACTTTTCCCAGCTTTCATTTCGCGGCGCCAAGCGGCGCCAAGCGGCGCAGCTTTCAGTGTACCCCTTTAAGGTTAAACAGTACAGGTTATCTTTTTTTAAAGCGCGGCGCAGCACGGCACGGCGCGGGGTTTGGTGGGGCCGTACCTTAAGTGTAAATGCGAGTCATCTTTTGTTATTTTTTTACAGACGTTGTGTCAGCCGTGTAATATCCACTATGACTTCATTGGTAGCTTGGAGACACTTCAGGCTGATCTCAAGCAGATTCTGCCCAGGATTGGAGCTGAAGATTTTCGGGACGAATTCCCACGGCAGAATGTGGGTTCAGAAGGCGCAAATAAATATATGGAGATGTATCGAAATGTTCCAATGGATGTTCTGCGACCTATATTAGACAAATTTCAGGTGGACGCTGATATGTTTAACTATAGCTATGTCGGTTATCATGATTCATTAACGTGACGTTTGATTCATTTTTTTTACATACATTACATGAAAGAGACATGTGGACTCGTATTCTCGTACAAGTTACGATATATCGTAGGCTTCTGATTGGTCGAGATGGCCATCTCGCCTAATAAGAAGCCTACGATATATCGTAACTTGTACGAGAATACGGGCCATGACGTTTAACCCTGATCCTGTCATCAAATTCACCAGATTTGCGTAATTTTCAGCTACTTGAAGTTGTGGGTCGCGGTAGCGAGACACAACTTCAAGTGGGTGAAAATTTAAATATATTAACTCAGTAGGAGGAATCAAGGTTAACCTATATATACCTATGTCGGTTACCATGATTCGTGGAGGTGAGGTTTGATTCAATTTTTACATGCATAATATGGAAGCGACATTACAGTTGACCTATATCTATCTCGGTTATCATGATTCATTCACGTGATGTTTGATTGTTTTTAAATGCATAATATGGAAGTGACAGGACGTTTAACACTTTTACTGCTAGATCCGTATAGTATACTGTCCCAACCATGTGCCATGTATAATAAAATGACACTGAAAGCGATAAAATGGTTACCCAGCAAACAATAAACATTTGTATATTACAATGGTAGGCCAACGTCGAAGACGTTGGACCGACGTTGTACAATGTTATACAAATGTTTTGTATTTGCTGGTTGATTATCAGTTAAGCAGCGAACAAGTTAACTTGGCAGAGAATTATTTTTCACGATACAAATTATTTCGTCATTTTAAGCAGGAATGACGCAAGAAATTCCAGTTTCAAATTAATGAAAATCTAGAAACAAACAATACAGCAGCACAAGGGTTAGGCCTAATTATATTTGACAGGTGAGTATTTGATGCAATATGTTTGTCAAAATGCATAGATGTTGCTTTGATTTTGTATTATCAAAATTTACGGTTCTTGAACTGCGGACGCCATTGAGAGGTGGAGCGAAGCGTATGCACTATGACTACCCAGCAGACACAAGATACCTCGTTTTCATGTGTTTTTGAAAGGCGACCCCATTTGCTGTGATATTTTAATGATTCAAGGTAATCTTCAACGTCAAAGGGTCAATTTCAAGATTAAAAAAGAACAAATGTGATTTTTAACAAATAGAATTGGCAACAAGTGTAATATTCTCTTTGTACCGCAGTGGCTATTGACAGGGACACCTTTGTCAATAGTGCATAAATACGCGTTATTGACAGGGAGATGATTAGCCAATCAGTGATTCCCACACATCACGCCTCCATCTTCCCAGCAAAGTGCACACGTGTTGTTAAAATGGCTTCGAGAATAGAGGCTGGTGCCTCCTTCTCAAAGTGAGAAAAGTGGAATAAGACTTGGAAAACTTCAAATCTAGCCATCAAAGAGAATTTAGTGTACTCTGCAAATAGAAAGCTATTGCCGAAAATTGTGCATCATCCATATAGAAGTTTATATATTCATTCATATGATAACAAATACGCTCACGTTCAGTATTCAGTATAGCTGCATTCATTCGGGCAAGCCGATGTTCAGGACTGCGCCCCAATCAACCGAAATTAGGTTTATTCAAAACCATCTATTATCATCATACACTAAGTATCCCATGACATGAACACCCACTGCTGACAGGGTCACCCTGTCAATTAGACATCAACACCCACTACTGACAGGGTCACCCTGTCAATAATACATCACCAACCACAGCTGATAGGGTGACCCTGTCAATAAAACATCAACACCCACTGCTGACAGGGTCACCCTGTCAATAACACAATCACGTCCACTGCTGACAGGGTAAAACCGATGTAAGACAGGCTCTGATTGGTTGAGTTTTTAAGCTCCTGATTGGTTGCTATTCACACTGTCAACAGCATATTCTGATGCAATGTTAACAGGGTCACCCTGTCATTATGCATAAATGATCACAATTGGCAGGGTGACCCTGTCAGCAGTGTTTGTTAATGCAGTATTTACAGCGTGACAGTTTCAACTGGTCTTGAAAGGGTGACCCTGTCAGCAGTAGTTTTAAATGCACTATTGACAGGGTGACCCTGTCAATAACAGTTGAAACTGCAGCATTGACAGGGTCACCCTCTCAATAGCCTCCGCCATAAAATCAAATATAAATAGGAAACATTTTCCATGACTACAACATACACTTTTAGTCATAACATTTCCATATAATGACTAGTCGCAATTCTCGACTTGAAGTGGATGAAGATTTGATGTGGTTTAAAAATTTAAGAAAATTACCACGTATTGGTAAACCAGTTTCGTGGGAATTTTCGTTTTTAAATCCTTTGTTGTACTAAAATTTAGTCTGTTTTCAGGGATGTAAAATGATGTTTAATGCATCATGAGGCCTTAACCCTTTGACTTCCAGGCCGTGGTGCATGCCAGGATCCAGATATACTGGTGTACGAGTTCTATTTTTCGTCATTTGAAGCTGGAATTGCTAACGCAATTTCCAGCTTCAAATGACGAAAAATACATAAATGTAGTATATATTTGACGAAAAATTGTGTCATTTTATGGTTACGTTCATTGACGAATGACGACGGAAATTTCCGTCATGTATGGTAGTGAAAAGGTTAAGGATTAAGAGCGACTATAGTCGTGCTCAGTGGCGAAAGGGTTAAGATACGTGCCCCACAGTTTGTCAAATCCTAATAATAGTATTGTCAACTGCTTGAAGTTGTGGGTGAAAGTCGCGTCAGTAGTAGTTGAAAATGTAAATCAGATAATTTGGCGATCAAAGGGTCAATCCCCTATCAAAATAACACATTTTGTAACCGATCTACACAAAATCAGTCGCCTCTCGCATTTTTCAGAAAAGGAGATAATGCAATAATGTGAAAGAACCAATGGACTATTAAATTTATAAGATTCAAACCGTCAGTGATTATCTTTTTTTTCAAAACAAATAAGATATGGAGTTTTAAACATTTTAAAGGTACCCACATTGAAAAAAATATATGTTCTATTTGTGTTACTCTACATAATAAAACAGTCTGAATTTAATTTTTCTAGTTTTAAACTTATTTAAACACAATTTTGTATATGACATATTTCTATTTCTCGCTAAATGTGTATAACATGTAAATATAGGCGTTTCTGTGATCAACGTCACATATTTCGTCACATTATATTATTTTACAGAAACGTTCATTTATAGTAACACTTAAAGTACCAGCTCACATGTACACATCATTTTCAATAATAATTTTATACGCTGATAATATTTCTTCCATTGATAACCCGATAAAAAAACATTCTGACAAAGTAAGGTTGACTTTAGCTTCTCATTATTATATGGGACAGTATAAAAATGATTAGGCTTATATTCTGTATAAATATAGGCAAAGCTATATATTACAATTTAAACTATTTAGAATCTGGAGTGTTTAAAAAGTCACAGCGACCAGGGTGCCTGCATGTGTGAACACTAACTACGCCGTATTCACCAATCGGACAGACATTGATAAATTGTATACTGGTCTCAACCCATTATATTCACTCTTGAGACTTATTGCGATTTTTACAAAAAGAAAACATTGTTCATTTCATTTCACTGGACACTTCAAGCCATTTTTCAACATAACCTAACTACTATTACTATCTGATACTTCCGTGTTTGTCATTATGCACAGTTGATATATTAATGGCGGCATATTCGTGCGAAATGCTTGTTAAAAGTGATTTTTTTTTTATTCGTATTTGGAACATAGAAGTGATGAGAAAAAAAGGGATTGCATTTTTTTTCCAACTCTTAAATCTATAAAAATTGACTAAATCCAAAATGGCCGCCATGTTTCCAAAATATAATCTATTTCACCATAACTTTTGCGATAATGAACACAAAAACATGTATAATATATCGATTTGTATAGTTGTTAGGGCGAGAAAACTGATACCACCATTATATTTTGGAAATAAACAATTTAAGTTCGATGTTTCTCGATTTTAACCAATAAAATATAAAAACATAGCATAAGATATCTGCTACGTGTCCTAGAGGTTGTGTGCTAGGCTTTGAACGGAATTTAGGATACTGTGTGGAGTGCAGTTCCATCTGATACATCTCACCATGCTCAGGAGGTTGTCTCCCTCTACGGGACTCGGTGAAAATTTGGGTTCAGTGTGCAGACAGGGTAGTCAAACCCTTATTCTTAAATGCAAAATAAATGTGTTTTTTTAATGACAATACGTACATAACGATAGTGTAGAAGTTTGAACAATCTGTGATTCAAACGTCAATATCACATTTTTGAACCTCCACTCGAGTCGTGACCCCAAACATGTCGAAAATAAAGTCATATAATTATATTATTTAGAATGCTGCCACAAAAAAACACGTAAGGGTTACAATTCTTTTTTATTCTAGCAGTCAAAGTATGTAATATGGCAAAACTTATTTAACTGTTATGCTTACCACTCCACAAACATTACCTTGATTTACTTTATGTTACTAGCACCATGTTATATGTGAATGGACTCATGCAATGATTGAATAATCTGTGATTTATAATTATAATTTCATCTGCCTGATTCACCCACTTTATTTATCTGACATAGCAATACCAGTCAGAATTTTTAATATATTGCTGATTATATTATGAGAACTATCCTTTCTCTAAATATATATGGAAAAAAAAGATAATTAAAAACAAAGTATGTTTAGAGTATTTCTACGAGTGGCTCTCCGGCTTAACTCTTAAAAAAGGCTTCGACTCTGTACTTTGGATTCACGTTTCACACATGTGTTGCCATATTATAACCACATCTCTATATCTATCTTGTATTATTTGTTAGTGTAATATTGAGGTATCATTGAAATAAATGTACAGATAACAGCTTATTGACATAACGCATATCACAAAATTATATGAGAAAATATAAATTTACGGATAATGACTTTACATAATCATGATCATAGCTATAACAGCTCTTTAAAAACTAACGATTCGATGATAATTTTCTCTCATTTCAGATTATTTTTTTTTCATTTCAGATTAACTCATTTAATTATCATTCAAATTGTATAATGTACCGTACATTTATTTATTATGAATAATATTCTGCAATTAATATAATTAATATAATTTATTGTATTAGGGAAATAACTCTAATGCTAAGTAACTCAAGGCCAGAACCATACACGGTTAAGGTCATCTCAACTTCAAACACACGAAAATGTTGAGTAAATTTTCATACATACGTGCCACAAAGATACATTCCGGAATTTCATAAGCAAGATCCAGATGGTACTGACCCCTTTTGCCATCACCATATGAACAATGTTAGTTTAAACTCTACCAAATTGGAAGAGAAATATAGGCCTAGCTACAAGAATGAATTGAATGCTACAAATGAATAAAATATCTTTTGCGGAGGATAGTTTAGACTAGTATGAAAACTAGATGTCAGAATTGCGTAATAATTGTTTTTTGTATGATGAGCTATTATTGGACTTTGCAATAACCTTAGGTTGTCCTTGATATGATATTTGTTTGTTATTGTAAAAGCCAACTCTGCAACCCGATCTGATATAAATCTTAATTTGTTTAGTGTACCCCTTTCCATTAATGTGTAAAACATTACTTTTTTGCGTCAAATTGTTCAGGTGCTTGAGGACTGATGTGAGAAAAAAAAACAGTATGGTATGACTTTGTTGTTGACCTTTTGCAAATAATTTATATAATTATACCACCCAGTTTATATTAATACATATAAGCATCTGTTGAACTGTGTAAATATCTAAATATGAAACATAATTGAGTTATTCTTCCACTCTTCTAATCTAGTATGTAACCTGACATCATTTAGCATTTTCGGCTTCCAGAAGTGTTAGTTGCGCATAGAATATACCTGATTGGAATTATTTTATTATGATTTCTTTGATTTGACATTGAAATGACATTATAAAGCCCCATCGGAAAGGGGACCCTCATTGTGTCTGAACATTTACACCCTCTAGATCGATTGGTTCATATTCTAACCTATCATGCAGTTGGTTATGTTTACGGGTGATGTGTAGGCTCAGTATACACGTATAATGAGTAGATGTGCCGGTAGGTAATTTACTTGGGAATATATATTATAAAGCTTATCGTAGCATTTTAGGTATTATAATGATGTCGAATGATGGTAGGATTTGTTTTATTGTAGTTCCTGATAAAAACATTAGGGTTTGTTGCTAAAAATAAAACTTCATTGATTTTATGGCAGCCATTTTGAATTTCATGTTTTACAAAAAATTAGCAAGGATGAGAGCTTCACATCCGACTAGATATCACCATAGGGGAACCAGCCAAGCATAATCAAAAGAGAAAAAAAACTATCAGCCAAAATAATGTTAGCCGCAGTTTCACTGTGAAATCCGGTTGTATTTGCTTATATTTGCATAAATATAGCCTTTACAATATTTTTTTCTAAAAACAAATGAAAGAATTGGCTTTCTCATACCTGAAAACATTAGAAAAGACATATTATTTATGTTTCTAGCATATGTAGTTGCACAATTATTCGTAAATGTATTTATTTTTATATACTTTGGCGGCCATCTTGGATTTCGCAATTTTGGACATTTTCTCAACCTATAAAAAAATTTAATCCCTTTTTTTCTTGATCTTCATGATATTTTGAGTCAGAATCAAGTAAAAAATCAATTTTAACAGACAAAATGCACGAAAGTGTTATATGTGACATATGAGCCTACACTATAGTAAGCAAGAATATAGTATGATAAAATGCTTTCAAATGAACAGTATTTACAGTAGACTTAAATGTTTTGTCGCGCCCACAGGTCTGTCCACAGCTTTGATAAAGTATCGCATTGTAAAATAATGCCTTTCCTTTTAGATCGATTAAGTCATCTTATTTATTATTAACACATTAAACGTCACATATATTGAAGCAGTATGAGCTAATATCATTTATTTATTTTAAAATTAGCGGATTGATCATGCAGCTCTGATTAGTATGATGTATGATGGCAGATCATACTATTGGATGTCAGGCCTGTGATGTGTTGTGCTAATAGTTTGTTTACACTATGTAAAAATAAAGTGTTCTATAATCTTTATTAAGCACCAAAATCACGTTTTAGGAGCTGCCAACTTTTGGTAATGATTGACACTTATATTCAAGCTTGCATTTTAAATTGATTTTAGCAATGTGCAGACCATATTAACATTTCAGCCGTTTGTTATATCTTTATCATTTGAAATGATTTCAAAATTACATAAAAAATATAAAACACCGAAATGGTTGGTTTTATTAAAAATATGTATTTTTACTTGTGGATATATTCTAGACATTTTGTACATTTTTTTGCATTTCTTCACTTTGGAAAAATGCAGATAGGTGACATAATATAAAACATGCTTCTGCTGTCTGATAGAATCTCCATTTTATTTTATTTTATTTGTTTTTATTCAAACATTGCCAAATACGGTGCCATTCATCAGGGAGATATGGTCATCCAAAGCGTAAAGTCACTTTATACTGTAAATGTTTTCAGAAAATAAAATACAATTTTGCAAATGTATATTCAATGCCAATCTCAATATTTAATAGGTTTTCTGACATTAAACAAAAACAAAAATAGATATCAGCCTATATATAGCAGGTTTATCAGGCCACCGATGGGTCTTTTTCATATCTATCAGAGACAACATTAGCATATTATTTTTTATCATGCTGTATATTCTCGCATAACATATAGGCCGATATAACACATGTACTCAATTTGTAGTTGATGACATCAGTTATTCTGACCTCAGTATGCTATGCAATTCTGTCCACTTGCTAATCAAATTTGTAATTGATTAGCAAAATATTTATACATCAATGATAAAGGATGTCTAGCTAGTTACACCTTGGAAGAGAAAATTGCTAATCAATAATTGTTTTAAACAATTTTTTCCCAGATATGTATTGCAAATGACCATAAAAAGAGTTATAAGGATGTCATACATGAATTAAACAGAATTATTTATGTCACGGAGGAGATAATTATAAATAATTCATTAAGCAACCTTTTCCTGTTCAATAACACGTTCTAGATCTAGAGCAGAATGAAATGAGGAAATTGAACACATATGCGTATTCGGTTGGGAAAAGACATAGGCATATTATACATGCTGATGATGAGTTTTAACTTTGCAGAAGTCATGTTATGGCGTCTAAAGAGATCGCCGCCCTGAAAGAGTTTATCATTTATAATGACCGTATTAGACATAATTATATAGTCCGAGAGCCCGGAGGGTTTTATTTATGTTTTTATGTCCAAATATCTAGTCAGTTGTTTCTATAAGGGAAATGTCTCAGGAATTCAAATCTGGAACTCATAAAAACCCAACGGGGGCAGTTTTTTTTAAACGATTTTAAAGTGGGGTACCCTCCAATAAATCTATGATTCTGGTTTACTGCTAATTTTTATTTATACACATGTCTATAAATTTGTATTGTTGGTCTGTATTGGCTGCACTTTTTTTGCTTATAGCCGCCGTCCTTAATTTAGCGACCTTTTGTTTCTATTGGAGCTGAATTCAATGCTATGATGCATTATGTTGAACAATGGCAAAGGGCAGTATCTGCATACTTTAGAAGACGGTAGATGCTGCCTTTTGACTTTGCATAGCTCATTTATGACAAGCCAGCCTACAGTTTTGTTGGACAACGTTTTTACTATTATTTTCTATTTTCCATGTATAAATCTAGGTGTATGTAAGTATACGCACTATTCATGTACATATTTTTCTTTTATTCATTGCTTTATTATGTTGTTTAATAACCATTGACCCTACTTCATTAAAATAACACATAATTATTTTCTTGTATTAAAGGTGGCCATAGCGGTAGCGACATTTTTGTGTCTTAACTATGGTCTCCTGACTGTTATTTTATACATTGTAGCCTTTTATTCTACATATTTTGTTTGGTTAAATAAATTCGTCTTCTTCTTCTTCTTAAACAAAATAAACAACATCGATGAGGATAGACAGAGGATAATGAAAAAAATATATATATATATATATATATATATATATAAAAATACTTTCAGTAGGATGTTACGTTGATATCACTATTAGATCATATAACTTTTTTTTTTTAAATATTGAACGGAAAAGTAATATTGATAATATATCTATTCCATAATAGATTAATATTTTAGTTCTGTCAATTATGTGTTTTCTAAAATAGACACACTTGCAAATCGGATTGTAAATTTCCGCGTGTGCCAGAATCACCTGTTAATATGTGCGCGTAAAACTGGGTGCAGGACAGTTGATTCAGCTGAGAACTCGAGGAAACACGTTTGCGTTGAAGTCATAAATCAGGAAACAGTGACATCAAGTGAATACAAAACATTCAAGTAGGCCTGCTGCAAAAAATACTAGCCCAACAAATCAAAGCTAAATGACATTTTTAAATTAAACAATCGTATCTTCCACTTCACAAAGCGGCAGATAGGTTCTTTCGACATGCCTTATACCAAGGAGACTTGATATGTTTTGCTACTGTACGCTGGACACCTGCGTTGCTTAAGCCCTTTCCACACAAGAGGCAATTTAGCGCTCTTAGAAACTTTAAGCAACAAAACTATAGACTGGAATTCATGGACAGGTGTACGTGCGGATCTCAAAAGTAAATTATGAGACACATCCGATTTCTAAAATCAGGGGTGTATATTTGATTCCTATGACGTCGTATGGAAAATATCACCCAGTAAAGTATAATATTTTGCGTAATGAGATTATATACTTCACACGTTTAGGAGCATTGGCTGAGGCTCGTGTCATTAAGAAAAATCCTATTTTGTTGATCATTACAAATATTAGGTCGTCCAAAAAATGATGATGAATGAGTGTTAACAAAAATCTTCTCTTCCAGGAACGGACCGTATTATCGTACAAGTTACGATATTTCGTGGGCTTCGGATTGGTCGAGATGGCCCTTGTGCTGCTGAATTGTATCTCTTGTATTTTTCATCAATTTGAAGTTGGAATTGCTAACGCAATTTCCATCTCCAAATGACGAAGAAAACTATTGTTATTTATGAAACATAAACATCTCGTTAATGTGGTAATCCAATGTGCATCATTATTATAGTTATTCACCAGACGGCGCCTGTCATTGGCACTTGAGCTCATCAAATGTTGAAATAGGAACGTGTCCTACAACTCATACATTACCCAAATAGTCTAGTAGGAAGAAAGGGGTATCGTGCACCCTCCGGAAATCAATTTCTAATTGATGTTTCTAGATTGGAAAAATACCATAGAAAACGATTTGCTATGTTAAAAAGTTGACAAAATGTCCCACGTACCATTTCTATGCAAATTAGTGACGCCAGGACTGGAATATGTATATTTCGCCATATCTCAGCTAATAGTGCACATAGCTCAACAATTAAGGTGTCTAGCCCCCATGTTTTGAGGGTCCAAGATCATTATAAAACTATTCTTGAAATGATCAGATGTGTCTAAAAGATGCTAGCGTGCCAAATATCTCCATCATTAGCGAAAAATCTAACTTTCCCCATATCTTCGCGGATATCAATAATAACTGCATTAGGCCTATGGTCATTCATTTCATTCATTCATTTATTATGCTGACATAAATCGTCTAGACGTATGTTCTGATGATGCTCAACAAATAAAAAAAATAGTGATATTCAAGAGATCAAATATGTACGAGGCATGTAAGAGTTTGCACATTAGTGCCATCATTAGCGTATAAAATTTGATAACTGCACACACTATCTATCTATACCTGATGTATTTCTGAAGGTTCAATAACACCATAACAGAGTAACACTATGTCCTAGTACACGACATGTTGTGGAATGTATGCTAGGATGCACATTAGTATGTCCTAGCACATAATAACACTATGATGTGTCGCAGTACATGAAAATGTTGTAGAATGTATCATAGAATGTATACTAGCACGTTTTACCACATATTAACGCCATACATCTTGTGGATAAAATTGCAATTACCCGTTCCAAATTTCCAGATAAAGTACATAATATAACATCAGTGCAAAAAACAGAAATTAGATCCAAAATGAACTCTTTTGAGCGTGCGACAGAATATGAAATTAAAAAACTTATTTTGAGCTCATCGTCAACATCATGTGATCTGGACCCCATTCCCACAAACGTGCTGAAATGTTGTCTTGATAATTATATTAGTAACTCCCATCACTGATATAATTAACATTTCAATTGACACAAGTACATTTCCTAAAAAAATCAAAGAAGCTCATGTAAGACCACTACTTAAAAACATATCTTCCCAAATTAACTAAAAAATTACAGGCCTGTATCCTACTTGAGTTTTATTTCCGAAATCTAAGAAAAGGTAGTAGCCGATTGGCTGCAAGCTCATATAAAAAAATATCCGTCTGTCTAATCTATTACAATAAGTTTACAGGAAACATCACTCTACAGAATCAGCTCTACTGAAAGTACAAAACGATATCATTATTAGAATGGACTAAGGTGAATCAATAGCTCTGACCTTGATTTCGACACCATTGACCATGCCACATTACCTAATACACTTTCAGATTGGTATGGGATATCTACATATGGGCAGGGTCAAATTTGGTTCTCTTCTTACTTGCAAAATAGGCACCAATCCGTAAAAATTAAAGAGTCTGTCAGATAAAGTCACACTCTCATATGGAGTTCCACGGGGCTCTGTGCTGGGACCAGTGCTTTTTTATCCTATACACTATACCACTCAGCACTATTATCTACAGTTTTGACATAAACCACCATCTCTATGCCGATGATACTCAAATTGTCATGTCTCTATCCGTTTCCAACATTAAGGAATCTCTTGAGAAGTTGCAACTTTGTGTAATAACCGTGTCGACCTGGATGACAGGGTCTAAGCTGAAGCTTAATCCTAGTAAGACAGACTTTCTTCTCACTGGGACCAAACTCCAGCGAGAAAAAATCTTAAATATTTCCCCATGCTTAATTCTAGGTCGAGACACAAGTTCATCTGCATCAGCCAAAAATCTTGGTGTAGTATTCAACAGTAGCCCGGATTTCCTAAAAGACATATCTCAAAAAAAGACATATACAGTATATCCCAAACATGTAGGGCATGCTTCTATCGTGTCAGTGATCTGCGTCCATTTCGAAAATGACTGTCCTTGGATATATCCAAGCAAATTGCAGTGGCACTGGTCAGTAGCAAGTTAGATTATTGAGACTCACTTTTCCAATATATACCAGAAAAAGATATCGCTAGATAACAACGCGTTCAGAACTGCCTTGCAAGAGTGGTAACCAAGGCCCCCACGTTTTGGTTGTTCCGTTCCTATTCTAAAACGATTACAGTGGTTTCCTGTCAAATTTCGCATTAATTTTACAATATGCACAATAGCTTTCCGAACCCTAAAAGACAGCCAGCCTGCATATCTGGATGACTTACTTGTTTGTCCGAAATGCTCAAAATATCTACACTACAATTTCAAATCGATTTGTTGGTCATCGTATAAAAACTAAGACTGGGTCAAGAGCTTTCTCTATATTTGGCCCAGCCTTATGGAACTGTGCCTGTGCCAATGCGTAATGCCGAAACAATTTTAACCTTCCGGAAATTATTTAAATTACTTAAATCTCACCTATTTGATCTGGCTTTTCCACCATTGCTCCTCAGCAGCCTGGCTCCCTGTTGACGAACCTGCTTTGGTCTCGATTATAACACATGATCACGCTAAGGATTTGTGCTCCTCTGAGCTTGGTCTGCCGAGTACGTGGTATGTAGAATGTATTCTAGAATGTATGCTAGAGCATGCTGTACTTGCAACAGTTAGGACTGACAAGATGGTTCTGAAGGGTCCAGTCCAACCATTCACTTATCACTCATCACTTTCATCGGAACTCATAGTTGTCATCATATTCTTCGTGATCAACCTGGTCATCTCCTTTCCGATCACCAGCATCCAGTAGATCAACCAGCGAGGTTGTTAGGACAGGACAACATGATCACAGTGGTTCCCAGACTCCCAGGTCAGTCTTCATCCACCCCTGTTGCTCCTCGTACATGCACGAAGCAACCCGGTGGTTCACATGCTGGATGTGTGGCTCCAAAGCGGACTGGTACGGGGAAGGCGAGACAGGTCGATTCTGGACTTGAAAATTACCTTCTTTTCATCTCTCACCATCTTGTGGGGCAGCTTGACATGGACGGCTTTCACAGAAGATTTACTAATGTGTCCGTACACCAGATACGTATGCAAACTGCTCCAGCTGTTTCATTACACGAGACTTGACATTTGACGTCGTCACCCATTTGCCTGAATGTTTTGTAGAACCTGGTTTTCTTTTCCAGCTTTTTAGGTGGCCCCACATTTCCCTTGGTTTTGAATGAACTGGTTCAATCCTCTGAGGACACATTAGCCGAGGAGAGTGGCACAGTACGTTAATAGTCTTCTCCGACAGACTCAGCCACGTCAGATAATTGTATGTTGACAATCTGTCTGTGCTTCCCCGATCCTGTGTCACACAGTCATATTGATTGAATGGGCATGATGCAGTGAAATCACAAATATGTGGTGTACCGCACCTCCACTTGTGTTTTGATAAATTGAAACACTTGGCATGAATAAAACAAAACATTGTGGGAATAGACAATGCAGTAGCAAGACTAGTAACATAACACAATCTTACCTAGCTATATGTTGTAACAAATTGATGAATTCTAACCTCCACAATGAGGACTGCCATATTTGTTCTGTCCAGCCTGGAAGCCAGGCCTGCTTACCACCCCATACAGCATACCTGACATAACTATTTTTTGTGTCATAGCTTGTATGGAAGCTCTTGGAATAATATGGCTGCCTGACAGCTGATCCAGCTAGAATGATCTCTGGGCTGCTACGTCTCAACCTCTTCTGCGCTTTGATAGACCCAGGATGATAACAGTTTACTGTCAGTCGAGATCGCCGTCTGATCGAGAATCTGTATGCATATCTCACAACAAGTCGGGGGAAGGTTGATAAAAGTATGTAGCCGTGCCATGCCATCCTGTTTGAACAAATCGTCAACTCCTTGGGGTATGGCAGATTGTCTGGGATAGCGTTTTCCAGAAGGTAAGCCTAGTCAAGGAGGGAAACTTTGTTGATTTTCGAGGAAAATCCATTTGGTGACCCAAGCCAAGGACGTACAGCTATAAGTCATGAGTTCTTCCAAGGCCATTGGTTCATTTAGACTTTACGAGGAGCGGGGATGCCAGGTTGCTTTGCTCCTGGTACTGGATGACTTGAAATAATAGATTCACATAGTAACACAGGTTGACACAGGTTACCATTTGAAAAAAAAACAATGAATATAGTTGTGAATGGGATTTTAACTGATTACCTTTCCCTGTGAGGAAGTGATGTTGATCTTGTTGTTGTCACCTTTTCAGAATTGAGTTCTATATTATCGAATCCTAGTGGCCCCCATTGGTCTTGTGAAAGCCCACAGAATGTTACGATAAAATGGACAACGACATTCTGGTACTGATCCGCACTTCCAAGAATGTAAGCTTGTGCAAGAGCATCAACAAGAACGATAACCAAACTGTGCAGAAGCTAAAATAAAAAGGCAACATGTGTGCTCTTTGGGAATTTATTGAATTTGCCATGATTTTTTCTTGGGTTATTCTGTAGCCCTTTCAGCAGTTTCTCAGTTTCTCAGCTAGATAGTTCTGATTCATCATAGCCATTCAGTTCTTCGACATAGAGCAAGTGCAATGACAATAGCAAGAGAACCTCATTATGTTGGACAACTTGTTCTCCAGTATGAATGCAAGTGCCTTCTCATGGACACATCAGATCGCTCTGAAAATAGTTAACTATGTTCTTTTACCCTCAAAACATAGGTCTGGACACTTGTTCTACTCAGTTATCTTTAATATTGGCTGAGCTATGGCGAAAAATATACTTTTCGTTAATGGCGGCAATATTTTGCGCGATAACATATATTAGACACATCTGATCATTTCAAGAATAGTTTTATAATGCTCTTGGACCCTCAAAACACGGGTAAGACACCTTAATTGTTGAGCTATGTGCACTATTAGCTGAGATATGGCGAAATATACATTTTCGAGTAATGGCGTCACTAATTTGCATAAAAATGATATGTGGGACATTTTGTCAACTTTTCAACATAGCAAATCGTTTTCTATGGTATTTTTCCAATCTAGAAACATCAATGAGAAATTGATTTCCGGGGGGTGTACGATACCCTCTTCTTCCTGCCCAACTAAAACTATATACCGTCCATCTGTACAGCCTCGTGATATACTGACATTATGCTTAGCCATTCACCAGGTTACCACCCTTGAATAACTATGAACATGGCATGAGGAACCTAAAACACATGAGGGTAATTTATCCACGTCACAACCGTTTCGGAACTAAAAATAAAACACAAGACTCGGATGAATATGAGGCTCAGGGTATTTCACAGGATGAGTTTGGAAACTAAACTTCGTTCACTTCAATCTATGAAATCTGGTATACTCCTCAGGAAATTTACTTACTAATTTCCATGTTAATAACTTATTTACCTATTAATGTGTGTGTATAAGCCTACTGAATGCTTGTTCGAACTGTCTTTGGTGTATTTTGATACATTCTGTGTGAATAGACATAATTTTGTACTCCGTGGATTCCGTGGATTACGAAAATGCATTGTTTTAGCAAAAAATCCGAAATTTGACTACCTAATTAGCATATTCAAAATGGCTGCCTACTGGCTTTGCACGACAGTGCTGTCTGAAACTGCCCCTGTCCAAAAAATGGACCGTTAACATTGTCTTTGTTATTCCCTGGTGGAAAAGACAATAACAATAACAATAATGACAAACCGGAGTATATACCGGGTCCTGTATTATATCCGCCATCGAAGCACAGACCAATTCCGTCGTGCGAAACCAAAGGGTAGTAACTGCTCACATTAACAAGTGAACAGTTACAGCGTTTCGGCATCGCCGAGCAGAATGAGACACTGTCACACCACCCATGTGTTTGGGCTGAATATCTGAATGGGAATTGACACTAAAACCCCGTGCTGGTCTGAAAAGCCCAAAAAGTATCTGCTTACTTGTGAAGTAAGCGGATACTGCATTTTCATGGCAGCGTGTTTATCCCAGTGAACGCGAGGCAATGTCCCAATGTCAGTTTAAGGCTGATCCAGCATTTCAGATGCTGGGCCAATGTTAACCTGACGTTGGGCTGTAAGGCTGATGTTGCTTATTCAGATTTCTATTCAAGAAATCATAACAGAAAATAAAAAATGTACAAGCATACTGATACTTGACTTATCCTCCATAAATAAAATTATGCATATAGGAATAAATGACATATTATTATTGTGGAAATATGCCATTTAATTTGAATTGTTCATTTACTCAAACATATGAAAGCATTTTAATTATATGCATAGGCTCTATAGTAAATAGTTATTCGGGATGCAGTAGAGTAGTGAGTGCTCAGGGAGGGGGGGGGAGGGTAATCTTTACTGGATAAAGTAATTGATCAATATTACAGCACATTAGGTTTTGCAATTTTAAAATCTAGTTCAGATTTTGAAGTCTTTTTTCCAAATTCAATGTCAGCAAACGAGCAGATATTTGAGAAATAATCAATTCAACAGGCGTATCAGGCCCCACGCATTAACATCTAAATCGTAAAATTTTCATAAAAACAATGCATCATGTAGATCCATTGATAATGTTGCTGTTAGCCATTGATAATGTTGCTATTTAAATCTGATCTGTTTAATATAATTATCGTACAATTCTGTATTCTGACGTGCGAAGCCAAAAGTTGGTATCTGCTCACTTTACAAGTAAGCAGATACTGTTTTGCCTTTGAAGAGCAGTATTATATAACATGGATATTTAGGGTTTTTTCGGATACAATCAATCAATCAATTCAATTCGGTCCCTTCTATAGCGCCTAACTCCTCGGAGATGCGAGCTCGGAGGCGCAGAATCCAAATCGAAACCAGCTCAATGTCGAGAGTCAAAGCGTAAGTCGTCAACTGGGCGCCGAATCTCCGAGGAATTAGAGGGGAAAGCCGAATCGAAAAGAAAAGTTTTCGGCATTTTTTTAAATGAGGTGACTGTACTCGCAGTTCTCAAATTAACCGGCAGTGAATTCCAGGTGGAAGGAGCTGCAACTGCAAAAGCCCTTGAGCCCCATTTTGTTCGAAAACGTGGAGCAGTTAACATATTTGTGTTGGATGATCTAAGCAGTCTTGAATTTTGAAGTGGTACTAAATAATTAAAGAGATATGTAGGATGATGAAAAAGGAGGGCTTTAAAAGTGATGGTGCAGGGTTTAAAGTGTATGCGGTATTTTACTGGTAGCCAATGAAGAAAATTTAAGAGAGGCTTAGATCTGCTAAAACGAGAAGCTTTACAGACTACACGTGCCAGACAATTTTGTACCCTCTGCAATCTTTCAATGTCCCGGTCAGGAAGATTGTACAAAAGGGAATTGCAATAGTCAAGATGACTAGTGACTAGAGCACACGCAACAGATTTTGCAGCTTCAGGGCTAAGGTACTTCCTAATACGCCAAAAGTCACGGATGTGATAGAAGCATATTTTGCAAGTCTGAGAGATTTGTCGTTTGAAGTTAAAATCACAATCAAAAATGAATCCCAAATTTCTAACGAATGCTTTAGGAAGTGTGTCATGGTCAAGTAATAATATAGGGAATAGATCTTTGAACTTTTCCCTTTGTTTTTTAGAACCGATGCTGATAAACTCGGTTTTACTTGGATTTAGCTTTAGCTTCGAATTTGTCATCCAAGTGAAAACATCAGTAACACAGGATTTCAAATCAGTTAGGGATTCTGAAGCTTCAGAACCGGATAGATATATAAATATGTGAGTCATCGGCATGGAGATGGTGTTCTACAGCGATGACGTGACTGAGGGGAGCAGTATATAGGGTAAAAAGTATAGGTCCAAGGACAGAGCCCTGGGGTACACCGAAAGATATATAAACCGCTCCGGAAATATATTCGTGAATTTTCACCTGTTGACATCGGTCGCTCAAGTACGATGTAAACCAGTCAAGAGCTGTACCAGAAATTCCATATCACGATGACAAGCGGCTAATTAGCGTGAGGTGGTCAATTGTGTCAAAAGCAGCCGATACATATTGAGTAAAACATCGTTTTCGACCTTTAAAAGAGCTGATTCAGTGGAGTGGAATTTCTTGTATGCTGATTGCAAATTATTGGACATCGAATTCAATTCCATGTGGGAAAGTAGGCGAGATGCGACAACTTTCTCCAATGCGTTCATAAAACTCCCCCCTTTACTTGATATCAAATATATACTCACATAGGCCTACTTTTATATAATCATCATGATCATATCAATATTTTTTTATAAAAATAGCACACGTTTTATTGTTGTACCTATTATGGTTAAAACTGTATCTACATAATAATTATGACGAATTAATAAACAAAACATGATTTCATAGTAATAATATCACTCTTTATAAATATTATACTATTCTGTGAAACGCAGTGACGTCACTCGGTGAAAACAAGGTTATATAACAACCCCTCCCCCATAATTCATTCTGTAAAATGCAGTGACGTCACTCGGTAAAAACAAAGTTATATAAGAGCCCCTCCCCCATACTTCATTATATTAGTCAGCTCGGTGAAAAGGAGGTCAAGGTCATTGAGTTTCACAGCATATTTTCATATTATATTTTACACATAGTACTGTCTTGTCCTCGTTATTTGTTGTCTCAAAATTACCTCCACACATTCACAAATACAGAAATCACATTTTGCCGCCATACGACATAAGTGAATACCACTTCGGGACGCAAAGTGTCATTCTTTTTTATAGATGTAGATCATGAAGGGTGAAGGTGGAGTGTCCAAGTAACACAAAATATTTGTATAGCATTTATACAGCGTAGGCCTAACGTCTTCGACACTGGTCCAACGTTGTATAAATTATATTCGAATGTTTCGTGTTGACTGGGGTGTCAAAGCCGGTTACACGCCGGGATATGGCTTACGCAATCCGGATTTACCCCGATGTGGACTGAGCACGCGAAAACTCTCTCTCTAAGCCGGTCGACATCACGATGTCGACCAATCAGTGGCCTCGGATATTGAGGTCGGTCTGTCGGATATAGCAGTCACTGGCGAAGTGTCGACATCGGACTTGAGGCCATCTCGTGTCAGTCATAATGTCTCGGAATATTTGTTATCATCGAGGGACGTATGCTGCTTAGTCCAGGGGATATTTCATGGGAACACAAATTTAACCAACAAACAGCAAATATAAGCATGAAAATTGGTAAATATCTACAAATTAAGCCAATTGAGCGTGGCTATTTTTCTCGTCAGAGGAGACTTAGTAGTGTAAAAATAATGCCAAGTAATGGTGTGGATGATTCTGCTATACCTTGGAAATGCGAGGAGATCTTTGAAATAAGATGTGTAATTTAACAAAATTAATTTTGTAAATTAACAAAAGATGGACTGACCACGAAAAGTAAGTTAAATTCTATATTTAATTTTAAGCACATTCACAATATTTAACAATGAATTAGAAATATGCTACTTGAGGAATAACCTTATAAAAATAACCATAAGTGCCGATCATTTTAGTTTTTGAATGTAACGTTACATCATTTATACGTACTGCGGTGCAAAGCCAAAAGGCAGTAGCTCCCTATATTACTTATCATCATAGTCATGATAAACCACCAGGACTAATCTAATTCAATTGGGATCACACTAAAGCAAATTGTTAACCCTTATCATACTGATCACGACTATTGACGTTTTTCATTTGTTTTATTTGTTGACCGAATCTTTAATATTGGGAGCAAAATGTGTGTTTAAACATCAGGATTTGCAAAGGATGGGTCTCAAATTAAACAATTATGAGTATTTTTCACCCACTTCACGTTGTGTGTCGCGGTAGCGAGACACAACGTCAAGTGGGTAAAAATTTAAATAAAATAACCTAACAGGATGAGGGTTAAGTTTATTATTTTATAACATGCATTATCATAGTTATGATAAACCACTAGGACTAATCTAATTTAATTGGGATCGCACTAAAACATGTAAAACAGGTGTTAAGTTGTATAGTTTATAACATGCATTCACACATTCTAAATTCAACGACTAATCTAAGTACTAATCTAATTAAACTGTGATTGTATTAAAAATAATTTTTAAGTTTTTTACTTTAAAACATTCACAAAATCCAAATCTCATACAATATTTCACCTGGATGAATCTAATTAACCTGAGAATGTACTGAAATAATTGTTAACTTTATTAATTTACAGCATTCACACAATCTCACAAATATTGACTTTAATTCTAATTAAACCAATATTGTACCATTAGTAATTGCTAAGTTTATTACTTTTCAGCATTCACACATTTTAAATCTTTTTTAAGGTTTATGGTGTTTGAAACGGGACCACCTAAAACGCGCACATTTCTGACGGCACATCCTAAAAGATGGCCCATAATCAAGACCCCACCACTACAGACGTCAGATCCTGTCGACTAAAGCTGATCCCCGCGCTGTAAGGGTTAACTCTTTAAACCCTCACGAAGCAGCAAAGCGCCATTTCGCGTCTCTGAAGAATGACTTAATTTCCTAAAACATATAGGTTTTTAATGACAATTTTTGTGGAACTGTTAAATAATAACGATATATTTTTTTCATTCGCCACTCACTTCAAATCATCTTCATCAGGTGCAAGTCGAGAATTGTGACAGCAATTCGCGGCTTGTAGTGGATGGGGATGACAACAAATCACAGGGAGTGAGTGTATGGGGAGGTGAAGGGTTTTATATAGGACAAGTATCGTAGCCTTTGTAATAACATCAAAATAATAAACCGTGAGGCATCAGATATATCATCGTATCAATACTTTTGCAGTTCGACATTGTGAGATTATAAAATCTAAATAACAAAAATACTGTTAAATTATTGAATGTCAGTGCAACATCAATCTGACTACACTCCTTCAGCAGTATCATCTGTCCATACTTGAGCTGTGTGAGAGGACTGTCTTTCAGTCTACAGTTTGACCTGCGCAACAAGTTTTGAAGATTCTGATATCTGATTATTGTGCAGTGATAGATAGACAAACATATGTGTACATAACAAATACAAAAATGTGTACATAAAAATAAATATGTGTACATAACAAACAAAGATGATAAACACTTGCAGCACGGGGATCGACTTTGGACATCGAAATGTCAACAATATTTCAGGGATTAAACGGTTGAAAAGAAAAGGGACCAACATACGTATAATATACATGTCGTCGCCTCAGAGCTAAAGGATCCTATCTGACACTCGTTATAGTCCATGGGCCAGATAGGGTTACCGTGCACCCCCCCCCCCCCCCCAGGACAGTCTGAGACCAAGTTTTTTTTGCTCCTTGGACCTCCCCCGATATCAAAAGTCGATGCCATCAAAAAAAAGTTGGGATGGACTACCTGTTTTGGGCTATTTTCAAAATGGCCGCCATCGAAATCTGGAAATCACGTTTTGTGCCATAACTTGAGTTCTGCGGCAGTTAGAGTTACAAAATTGGTGTCTATGTATATGTTTTTGGGGGTGATGAAACCAATTTTGCCAATAAAAAATGTTTCTGTCTTGTGGAAAATTTATAAACAGCTATTCAAACGTATTTTTCGTGCATTTTTGAACATTTTTTGTGTTAGTCCATGGGACAGAAAGGGTTACTGTGCACCCTCCACCTTTGAAAGTCTGAGACCAAGTTTTTTTTGCTCATTAGACCTCCCCCAATATTAAAAGTCGATGCGATCAAATAAAAGTCGGATGGACCACATATTTTAGGCCATTTCAAAATGGCCGCCATTGAAATTTGGAAATCACGTTTTGTGCCATAACTTCAGTTCTAAGGCAGTTAGAGTTACAATATTGATGTCTATACATATGTTTTTGGGGGCGAGGAATTCAATTATGCCAATAAAAAATATTTCTGTCTTGTGGAAAATTAATAAACAGCTATTCAAACGTATTTTTCGTGCATTTTCGGTCATTTTTTGTGTTAGTCCATGGGCCAGATAGGGTTACTGTGCACCCCCCACCCATGAAAGTCTGAGACCAAATTTTTTTTTGCTCATTAGACCTCCCCTAATATCAAAAGTCGATGCCATCAAATACAAATCGGATGGACTACCTATTTTAGGCCATTTCAAAATGGCCGCCATTGAACTTTGGAAATCACGTTTTGTGCCATAACTTGGGTTCTAATGCAGTTAGAGTCACAAACTTTGTGTCTATACATATGTTTTTGGGGATGAAGAATCCAATTATCCCAATAAAAAATATTTCTGTCTTGTATATAATTCATAAACAGGTAAATAAACGTATTTTTCGTGTATTTCCGGTCATTTTTGTGTATTTTAGTGCGAACACAGAAAAAACTAACCTTAAAATATAACTTGGTGACTGTTCTATAAACCAATTAGAATTACATGTAATCTTCATCCATATTAGATCTGACCAGCAGCTGAGTAGAATATTTCCTTCATTGCAAAAAAACAGTACTTCTACACAAGATCATATCGCCACTTTAAAATTTAAAACGGCAGATACGCCCTTTCAATTCCAAGGGGAAAATTTATTTATTGACAATCATTCTTATGTATTGCACACTCATTTCACCAGTTTATCTAACATACATTTAAAAACATAATTTCTAACAAAATAATTGCCGTGTTATCAAATTCTTATGGTGGTGACAGCGGAAATGGTGGTAAAGTCCTTGTTCCACCAGAATATGAAACACATTTGCACTACCATAGAACATAAAATAAACATATAATCAGCTACTGATTATTTAAACCTAATCCTCATCACTGTCACTTTCAGCTACTGCACTGTCATCAGCCAACACTTCTCCCTCTGATGAACTTGCTACATCGTCATCACTTTCCAATGTATCATCTTCCTTTGCTATATCTATTGGGAAAATTGGACCTTGACACCAGACGGGCACAAGTTTCTCATTGTTTTCAGTCCATCCGTGACCATTAATTGCTAAATGAATATATGGCTGAGGAATATGGGCTAATTTCCAAATTCCAGTCTGATAATTTACTCGTCTAATATGCTGAGACAATGTCTTTCTACATAGTGGGAATTGGCTGAAGTCAATATTGCTCACTTCTGGTTCAAGAAAGAGTAGCGATACATGTCACATGTTAACTCTTCCAGGTCGGTCACCAAATCATCGGAGATATGCCAAACATCTCCTACTTTACAGAGTACATCTTGAAATCGCATAATCTTCTGAATCAGTTTTATGGTTTAATTTTCCCTACGCCTTTGAATGTGCTGGTTTGTATCTTGTCCAGGATATGAGTGATGCACCAGTCCCAAGTGATTTAAGCAGTACTCTGGTCATACAAGATGACAATGCTTTCTTCCATGTTATGTCAAACAACACCAGCAACTCTTATCTCATTGCACGTGCAATATTTGACAGCATACCAAGGAGTGGCGACATTATCTTTAGCACAGAAGGCTCGATTAAGCAAATGGAGAGACAGATGCTTGGTACCAGTGATACATTGATCATAAGTGGGCCATTGCAAAAAAGCCAGCTGATTGGAAGACATTTCTGATGAACAGTGAGAACAAATCACAGTTAGTTGATGTTATGAATGATGTTTGGTGCTCTCATAAATTTGCTCCAAAACCTTGCATAGAAAAAATTATTAACTGTCCTCATGGTAACTGCTACCTTCTTGCGTCTGAAGATGGAACAACAGTTAATAAAACTGAGATTACATTATTGTTCTCAAATCAAAAAGAAACTGATACTGTCTCTATGCACAAGAGCAAGGCTATGATACAGTTCGCATTCGCAGTTCTGACAGTGATGTGTCATATTGCTGCACCATGCTTTCAAGTTAGACATCACTATTTCGTTTGATACTGGCTCAGACAACACAAGAAGGCTTCTGATTGTAATTCACATAGCCAACAATGATGGAAGCTCTCCACTGCATTTCTGTCTCTTTGCGCATTCACGCGTGGGGAAAATTAAACCAATAAAACTGAGTCAGAAGACAGTGAGATTTCAAGATGTAAATTAACTTGATGTTTGGCATATCTCTGATGACATGGTGATCGACCTAGAAGAGTCTACATGTGCCATCTATGGAAAAAGTCGTCATAAGAGTGTACATGATCTTCGCTACTCTATTTTGAAGTAGAAGTGCATTAATCTCGAGCGCAATATTGACCTCAGGCAATTTACACCATGTAGAAAGACATTGTCTCAGCATATTAGACGAGTAAATCAGACTGGAATTTTGAAATTAGCCATATTCCTAAGCCAAATATTCCTCTGGCAATTAATTGTCACGTATAGACGGAAAACAATGGGAAACTTGTGCCCATCTGGTGTCAAGGTCCAATTATCCCAATAGACATAGCAGAGGAAGATGATACATTAGAACGTGATGACGATGTAGCAAGTTCATCAGAGGAAGAAGTGATGTCTGATGACAGTGGAGTAGTTGAAAGTGATAGTGATGAGGATTATGTTTATCTAATCAGTAGCTCACGATATGTTTATTTTATGTTCTATGGTAGTGCAAACGCATTTCATATTCTGGTGGAACAAGGACTTTGCCACCGCTTTACCACCATTTCTGCTGTCACCACTATAAGATTTTGATGACATGGCAACTATTATGTTAGAAACTCTGTTTTTAAATGGGTGTTAGATAAACTGGTGGAATGAGTGTGCAATACATAAGAATGACTGTCAATAACAAAATCTTCCCCTTGGAATTGAAAGGGTGTATCTACCGTTTTAAATTTTAAAGTGGCGATATGATCTTGTGTGAAAGTATTGGAAGGAAATATTCTACTCAGCTGCTGGTCAGATATAATATAGATGAAGATTACATGTACTTCTAATAGGTTCATGGAACAGTCACCACTTTGATATTTTAATATTTTCTACACTAAGTTTTTTTTTATTTATCATGCTAGTCATAAGCAAAGTTTAATTTTTATATACAATTTTCAACACTGTTATGCTCATTATTCACGGAATAAAATAACACCAGTTACAAGTTTTATTTTAAGGTTAGTTTTTTCTGAGTTCGCACTAAGATACACAAAAATGACCAAAAATACATGAAAAATACGTTTATCTAACTGTTTATAAATTATTTACAAGACAGAAGTATTTTTTATTGCCATAATTGAATTCCTCGCCCCCAAAAACATATGTATAGGCACCAATTTTGTGACTCTAACTGCCTTAGAACTCAAGTTATGGCACAAAACGTGATTTCCAAATTTCAATGGCGGCCATTTTAAAATGGCCTAAAATAGGTAGTCCATCCGACTTTTATTTGATGGCATCGACTTTTAATATTGGGGGAGGTCTAATGAGCAAAACAAACTTGGTCTCAGACTTTCATGGGTGGGGGGTGCACAGTAACCCTTTCTGGCCCATGAACTAACACAAAAAAATGACCGAAAATGCACAAAAAATACGTTTGAATAGCTGTTTATTAATTTTCCACAAGACAGAAACATTTTTTATTGGCATAATTGAATTCCTAGCCCCACCAAACATATGTATAGACACTAATTTTGTGACTCTAACTGCCTTAGAACTCAAGTTATGGCACAAAACGTGATTTCCAAATTTCAATGGCGGCCATTTTGAAATGGCTTAAATAGGTAGTCTATACGACTTTTATTTGATGGCATCGACTTTTGATATTGGGGAAGGTCTAATGAGCAAAAAAAACTTGGTTTCAGACTTTCATAGGTGGAGGGTGCACAGTAACCCTCTCTGTCCCATAGACTAACACAAAAAATGACCAAAAATGCACCAAAAATTCGTTTGAATAGCTGTTTATAAATTTTCCACAAGACAGAAACATTTTTTAATGGCAAAATTGGATTCCTCACCCCCAAAAACATATACATAGACACCAATTTTGTGACTCTAACTGCCTTAGAACTCAAGTTATGGCACAAAAGGTGATTTCCAGATTTCGATGGCGGCCATTTTGAAAATGGCCCAAAACAGGTAGTCCATCCCAACTTTTTTTTGATGGCATCGACTTTTGATATCGGGGGAGGTCCAAGGAACAATAAAAACTTGGTCGACTGTCCTGGGGGGGGGGGGGGGGGTGCACGGTAACCCTATCTGGCCCCATGGACTATTAGAGTGGCAGATAGGATCCTTTAGCTCTGAGGCGACGATGTATATATCAAAATCTGAATATATTTACTGCAAAAGAAATAACTCTAACTTTATGATCTCTTCCACTGTGAATTATGAAACTACAACTAATCCAATAATAATTTTATTGATTTGTTATTAATGCATCAAAATCGATTATGGAATATTCCAATATTACCAAATAGCCAGGCACATACATGTACGTGTAGCCTAATTATGTGATGTGTTTATTCATGTGTATGTCTTACTTGGCTACACTATGAACACAAGCAATTTGCAATATATCAACCCTTAAGCGCTAAATTAAAAAAATACTTTTTTACCCACTTGAAGCTGTGTATCGCTACCGTGACCCACAACTTCAAGGGGTGGAAATATTCTTAATAATTTGGGACCAAACATTTCCAAATATGGGTGTTCAAACACTCATTTCATTCCCAACAACTGTGATTTAACCTGCTAATAAAACAGATTACAAACGACTTTTGTCGCGCTTAGCAGTGAAAGGGTTAATATATTAAAACACCTAATGGATGAAGTTATATGGCGATCTGTAAAGTCAGATATCGTAAGTAATATTGATTTACACAGAAATATGGAAAGTGGAGAGGCTAAGATCATTATCATTCAGCTGTTCTATTTGTCATTATGTATTCACAGTCACATATCTTTATAATGTGTAAGTATATTATATACTGATAGCTTTGTTATGTATTATATACATACCCTTTTTGCCAGGTATTGTTTTTTAGGCCTACTATGTAATTAATATTTATATATAGGCCTACTTTCATTATTATTTCCTGAAATATATCACCTATCTCGATAAGACCTGCAATATAAAAATAACGTAAGGGAATTGGACAGAGGAAAATATCACAGGAACTCTTACATAATTGCAAAAATTAACTGTATATTTCTTTTGTGTTGTGGCCGTGAATATAAACGTATTCTCAGTGAACAAGAGACGATAATCCAATGTTCGTTTGATGTTGGGTCAGCGCAATAGCACCATAATAACTGGTATCGCGGTACGCTGGAGATCCGTGCAAATCAAATATATTCACTACGGTATAGTCATATTAAAATCTATCTATATCGAAAGATTTCAAAATGAATCATTCATATGACGAACTATATTGAAATCAATGATAAATTTCTAAATCAATAAATGATATTATATGAAACTGAGCCTATTTTATTCGATAAACCAACAACTATTCACCATCAAATATACAACATTAAAATGATATACTGTATCATTTGTTTCAGGTATTCAAAAGAAGAATGGCGTGTTTTGTTACAAAATTACATGTGTGATTGGATTCAACTTACCTGCTTGACAAACACGATTATATTTGTACTTTTGGCGACCTTCCCATGAGGCATATCGCATATTTGGAACAAAATACGATTGATTAAGTCATGGTGGATGTTATAGAGAACAGCTCGGCTTTGCTTATAAACGGGCGTGAACATTGAGAACGCCCTGTTGAACAGTTCCGCTCCGTCCTTCAACTCCACTCCACCTCCAGATGAGGTTGTAGAACGGGTGTTTCTGTATCAGATGAGGATGGTGAAGCTGGTGGTGCTGATAGTGGTGGTCACCATCATGATCGTCTCCACCTGCAGACTGGTGTTCAAGACGCAAAGTAAATTCGCCCCGGTGCGCAATGAAGACCACGGATAATGAGATGCGCTTGAATTAGTGACTGTATTATTTCTCACTGTTATCAATATGTAACCCAGCAGCGAACACAATATGTTGAATCAATTGATTCTACGCACTGCTATAGACCTACTATCCTGCAAAGCCAAAAGGCAATAACTTTTTTTTTAGAAAAGTAAGCAGATACTGACTTTTTGACTTTGATTATTTTTATTTATCTGACCACTATATTCTATAAAGCCGGAAATGTAGATTTATTTTCAACCTAGTACAGACCAATTACCATGGTAGGCCTATGGTATTAAAATAGTCAGGTGTGACAGAGCTGCTGATTATAAGGGATCATCATTATGTTCGGATGTGTTTTAAGTGAGTTAAAACCCTCAGAGCTCTACATTATTTGCTGTGAAAAAGGTTTCAACATTCGGCATCGACACTTTCCACTGCTAAGAATGTAGAGCTCCTCGGGCTTTATCCTATACTTATTAGTCAAATAGCGAATATCGGTGTTTTAAAAGCCAGATTATGAGTACATTAGTAATATCGTGTATTTGATTGGACGATTATATGATTCGCCACGCGAAAAGGCAGTAAGGTCCAAATTTTCAAAATTGTTTTTTTTATTTGATAGGAATTCATTTTCTGCTTCGTTCCCTGAGAATTTTTTTGAAAAAATCTCTATTACTTTTTATGAGATTTGTTGTATTTTAAATGTAATTATATAATTAATAAAACTAATTTTTAAATGACATCTTATCTAATAGTAACAAAGCCGCCGGGATATACTATTTCGCATGACGTATCACATTATGTCTTTTTCGTAACCCTTCTTCTACAATTTGAGCCTTATCATTTATTCATAACTCTAGTAGGGCTCAAATATCTTAAATCGGGTCATACAAACACACGACATTGTTATGCTTATTTGAGGCTTGAATTGTCATGGCAATTGCCAGCTCAAAGTAAAGCAAAATACAGTCACTTTATCCTGCTCACACTCATGTATTTATTTGCATATTATTTCATCCTAATATATGGTTATTTATGTGTTAATACGTGTCATTTTATATAAATATACCAGGCTGGTGTTTTAGGCGTAGGGCCTACAGTAAATTCCACATCGGAGCAAATAACACCAAGAATATTAAATTTAATGTGAATTGCTCTGTGTATTTTCCATGCATTGAAGCTGGAATTGCTAACGCAATTTCCAGCTTCAAATGCAATAAAATGCACTCACTTTAGTCTCTTGACACCCAGGAACATTGCTCAATGTTTAATGTACTATTTCATGTTTTTTTTCATATATTAAAAATAAATTGCTACAGCATGTGTGTTACACTAATTTTAAAATATTGCCATTTTATTATACATATGCTTCCTACACACCACTAGTCACGAAATGTCAACTAAAATCATCATAGGACAGTGCAGAAAGTGTAATATGCCAGTCTTCCGATAAGGTCATCCGGTGAGAAAATAAAAACAAATGTCTTAATAATATGCTAGATCCAAGCCAACACAACGTCGGTCCAGCAATTAGCGAACATTGGGTGGACGTTTCGTGCTTGCTGGGATATGTCCTTATACCATGATGATAGCACAAGCAGAATGACCATTTCCTTTATCAGCTATTTGAAATGTCAAGTAATAATAATTCATTTTGACATCGTCTTAACCCTTTAACCGCCAAATTATTCAATTTGACTTTTCACCCACTTGAAGTTGTGTCTCGCTGACGCGATCCACAACTTCAAGTGAATGAAAATTATTCAGATTTGACAATATGGAGGTCAACTATTTTCAAATATTGCTGATTGATGTCACATTTTATCTTTCACATGTTTAAAAGGTGGTACTTAATGTGCTGTTAAAAAAATAAAACCCGAATATATGCGTCACCGGCGATTAAAGGGTTAAAGCCGGCGTATGTGGGATAGAGAGGAGGTTTCTTAACCGAAAAGGGCGGGGGCCCTAGGGTAGTGGTTATCACCGATGCCTTTCACGCCAGAGTTCGGGGTTCGGTTCCGGTCTCTCGGCGGTTTGAAAGAAACAAAAATGTTTCTTCCCCATCCACGTGTGAAAGTCAGTATTGTGGGGAGCCTCCGTGACCGAGAGGTAGCGTGCTCGGCCTCAGACCGCCAGGGCTCGAATTTCGAATCCTGTGTCTGGAGGACAGTGTCATCTCAATCATCTCACCTTCCTCAGGAGGTTCTCCTGGCCCAGTTTAGCCTATATGTGCACAAAGGTGGCCTAAAGCCCGATTCATTTCATTTTCATTTTCTTAACCGAAAAGGCACTTCCTTCTCGTCCTTGCTTCAGACCATAGACACCCTCTCAAACCTCACCTACACCCTCTCTACACCATAATTATTATATCAAAGTGTACAACTGCAAAAAATACCATTTGAGTAGTTACCACCTAAAGCGTACATCACCAACATCTAAGTCGCTCATTGGATACTTTCAGACCGACTCAAAAGAAATGGTCGATTACTGTATGTAAATTCTTTTTTACATATTCATGATGCATAAAACTACAGCAAAAAAAGTGATTTATACTTGTGTTAATTATTTCAACCGTAATTCCACTTGAGTTTGTGTCCCGCTACCGCGATCCACAACTTCAAGTGACCGAAAATTACTAATAATTGCTTAATTTGACACCAACGATTTGAAAATCTCGATGTTTAAACAATCATTTCATTCCCAACTGTCTGATAATCGACTGAAAAAAACGGATTAAAAAGGGCTAACCCTTTAACTGCCGGTGCCACATATACTCGGGTTCTCATTTTTTATTAGCACATTAAGTACCACCTTTTAAACATGTCAAATGATAGATAAAATGTGACATCAATCAGCAATATTTGAAAACAGTTGACCTACATATTGTCCAATCTGAATAACTTTCACTCACTTGAAGTTGTGGATCGCGTCAGGAAGGAAGGAAGGAATGAAGGAAGGAAGGAAGGAAGGAAGGAAGGAAGGAAGGAAGGAAGGAAGGAAGGAAGGAAGGAAGGAAGGAAGGAAGGAAGGAAGGAAGGAAGGAAGGGAGGGAGGGAGGGAGGGAGGAAGGAAGGAAGGAAGGAAGGAAGGAAGGAAGGAAGGAAGGAAGGAAGGAAGGAAGGAAGGAAGGAAGGAAGGAAGGAAGGAAGGAAGGAAGGAAGGAAGGAAGGAAGGAAGGAAGGAAGGAAGGAAGGAAGGAAGGAAGGAAGGAAGGAAGGAAGGAAGGAAGGAAGGAAGGAAGGAAGGAAGGAAGGAAGGAAGGAAGGAAGGAAGGAAGGAAGGAAGGAAGGAAGGAAGGAAGGAAGGAAGGAAGGAATGAAGGAAGGAAGGAAGGAAGGAAGGAAGGAAGGAAGGAAGGAAGGAAGGAAGGAAGGAAGGAAGGAAGGAAGGAAGGAAGGAAGGAAGGAAGGAAGGAAGGAAGGAAGGAAGGAAGGAAGGAAGGAAGGAAGGAAGGAAGGAAGGAAGGAAGGAAGGAAGGAAGGAAGGAAGGAAGGAAGGAAGGAAGGAAGGAAGGAAGGAAGGAAGGAAGGAAGGAAGGAAGGAAGGAAGGAAGGAAGGAAGGAAGGAAGGAAGGAAGGAAGGAAGGAAGGAAGGAAGGAAGGAAGGAAGGAAGGAACTTTATCTTTGCTGATTTAGACAACATTCTGAAATCAAGTCTGCATACCAGCAATACAGTTTGCGTTGATACATGGTGTACTTTCACCATTGATAAGGAGAGCAGCCCGTGACGTCATCTGACCACGTGATAGAGATACTGGTGATAGGTATAATCAGTTTGTTAATCATGTGTAGGATCAGACAGGTGTTGGTGGTACTGACTGCTGCCTGGTACTGATCCTGTGTCGCCTGACATGGACAGAAACAGCGTGATAAACACACGCGAGGAGTAAACACATAGAAGGTAAATTAAAACCCTCACAACGCTGAAGTATTTTTGCATAAATCATGATAAACCGTCTTTATAGGACAGAATCTTACGTCTACAAACGTCAGATTCTGACGTATAAAGACGGTCCCCGAGCAGAAAGGGTTAATCATTTATTTATTGAGGTAGCATACATATAGTACACATATCAAGTAAGGTATGTAAGTATGACTATGTTATGTAAGTAAGACTATCGTTGATTTATACAGGTATGTAAGTATGACTATGTTATGTAAGTAAGACTATCGTCTTGTACCCCGCGCTTAAACTAATAACAAATAATATGTGTATACAATAAATAGGGGCCTACAAAACAAGATACAAGATGTTCAGTCAATGGTACAGAAAGAAGCAAAAAGAAAAAAAAATCCCTATTAATTAATGTCATCGATCAATCGCCTTGATCCACCCTGTGGGACATGTGTGTATAATCAAAGAATATTTTATTATTTTTTTGAGCTAAGGACAATATGCATATAAAAAGATTAAACAAAACGTAGGACTATTCTGTCAATGTGAAATCCAGCACATACATCAGTTTACAAGAAGCTTACATGTATTTAAATTTATTTTACTTATCGAGAATGGTAATTAAATTATTAATTTTACAGAATATTTGATTTCAAATGTTCTTCTTCTTTCAAATTTAGTCCATTAGCTAGGAGTTGTACTGTTTTAGCTACTAAATGCTAGATCGTGAAATTCCCTTGTTCTATTCCTTGTCAAACTATGATTCTAACATTGCTCGCATCTTTATAAAGTGGTCAGTGATAAGGATTTCGGTATCGATCCCTAGCGCAGTGTTTTATGTGACACATAAACAACATTTTGAGTGCTAGGTGACAATCTCGTACATGTGCTCTGCGCTCCGGTCACAATAATTATTACTTGTAATATCGCTCACTTGCTGATAGGCCGGATATTACGAATCAGGCAATAACAGATGAAGAGAGAGCTATCTTATCTGTAATTGCTCTGTCGTGCATTTGACGTTGATCAACCCGTCTGGTGATTGATTATCTAAACTGTCGATACGTACATGTATGATGAAGCCAATACCTTCCCAGTAAACACAAAACATTTTGTATAACATTTGTACAATGTTGGACCAACGTCAAAGACGCTTGGCCGACGTTATACAAATGTTATACAATTGTTTTGTTGTACTTTGTACTTTGTATTTTGATGTACAGTTAGACAAAACAACTTAAATCACAATAAATTAAATACAAAATCAAATAATTTCACATTGCAAATCGGCGGTGATATGCAAGCCTAATTGCATTTATTCAGAAATAATAATCCCATGACACAAAAGTCATGATAACCTTGATAGCACGTTACTTTACATGGTAGCATATTTGGTAGGTAGGCCTATCACAAGAGTAAAATACAGTGACAAGTAAGTGTGTCCCGCATTTCCTATTTTTGACATGGTTGTCAATAATTAGAAATCGGGAATTTCGTCTCTATATCTAGCCTAACTGGTGAACGCGCAGCACAAAAATTATAAAAATTGGCAGTTCTAGTCTATGTACATGTTTACATCATATGGTCATATTAAGAGCCCGAAATAAAATCACCGAATTTTTGATGATTTTAGCCTGGGCCAGTCCCTTTAAAGGCCGATTCATTCATTCATACATTCATTCTTTCATTTGTTCGTTTATTTATTCGTTCATTCATAAAGCCATTCAGTTCTCTAAAATCGGTCATATAAAGTGGTAGTCTACTGTGTACTAAATCAGGTCTAATAAGTGTATCCCCAGAAAGCACTACGCGGTAACAACACCACGGATGATACTCCTGCATGAAGTGAAAATAATAGGTACTTAGTTCAATAACTAAAAAAACACCCCCACCCTCACATCATCATCTGTACATCATTCATCTCATCAATTGACTACAACGTTTTTATCGTATTATAATGTCACTTAAAAGACCTTTTGTGCCGAAAAGTGACGTAAAGCAATGATTTACTACTACTAGTTCAATAACAAAAAAAACAATTTAATTAACAGGAAACAATATGTCGTCGGAGACGGTAGCATTTTTTAATATGCTAATGATCTTCCAAATGCCAGCAACTTATTTCACCTACTATATTGATGTTTGCAGATGACACAACTTTAATTAGTAAGATACAAGTTAAATCTTTTCACGAAACCTCAGTAATGAACAGAAAACTAGACAAAATACATATTGGCTGAAGTTGAACAATCTTTCTATAAATATTTCAAAATCAAAATTTATGGTTTTTAGACCAATTAAAAAAATATTCACTACAAAATCTAGTGGTTGATCAAATCCCGATTTAATTCGTAGAAAATTAATTTTTTTTAGATTTGCCAATTATTGATAATAAAATAAGTCTTGGACAAACTTAAAGTTTCAAGATCAATTGGCATAATAAATCGATTAAAATACACCCAACCATGTCATGTGCGTTTGACATTTTACCGTATTTATATCTTTCAATACTTGCTTGGGTGCACCAGGATAATAAAATTATTACGCAATTACAGAAAAAGACAATACGAGCCGTTAACCGCAGCAGATACCTAGCTCACACAGTATTTAAAAACCTGAACCCCTTAAAAGGCGAAGATATTTTTATATTAAAACAGCTAAACTTCTATTATAAATACATCCACGAACAGCCACCTTATAATTTCAAAACATATTATTTTGCGAAATTGTACAATAGTATAATACCAAACATAAAAATGACTTGTAAAATATTTGAGTAAAGCACGAAAAATTCTTATTTACAGCATACTACGCGTAATAAAAAAGTGCACGTCAATTATAAAATACACATCTGTTTCACATAGCTTTCACTATTTTTTAAGTTTTATAAAAAATATTTAATAAATTCATATAAAATGGAATATGACATACCTTATTGTTACATAATTATGTACTATCTCATAGTACATTTCAATTTGTCGACATTTATCATTATATTATATATCCAGAATATCACGACTTTTATACGATGAAACATTATGATTACTAAATTTAAAAAAATCGCATTTTAATTATAGTATATAATTATGTTATCTACAAAGATGTTGTTCAATTTATTCTATTTATTATGAGTAACCTCATATAGTTTTCGCAGTATATTTCACGTCTTTGTTTATCAATAAGTGCATATTATCGTATTCACTACTTTGATCTTGTACTGTAGTGCTCTGTATTGGCTCCACCTGGTCACGAAAACGTTGAATCAGCATTTGAAAAACATAATTACGCTCACGACTCGCACTTGTTGGTTTTGTCAGTGTGATCGAGCCAGAGCTTATGATGTACAACAAGCTACACGTAAAACAAATATAGATTGGTGTAAACAATTGTTATCACCAGCGACCGTTGACCTCGTCAGAAAATCGTCTACGACCTGAACACGTTTCATGTTTTGGCTGATAACCTCCGTCATTTGACAAATGCAGCGTGTTTAGTGTGAGGGCAGAGATCATTCATAAGGGTTTATATAATTATTATGATACAAAAAAATGGATACATAATTTAAAGTCTCTAAGCATACAATATGTAAAGAGTGGGCCAAATCATTGATCAGTGTCAGTGTTATATTTATTTTATATCGTGGCAGATTTATCTATAAATGAGATTATAATTACATCTCTCATATAAATATTTACGAACGAACTAACAATCGAACGAATGCATGCATGAATGAATGAATGAATGAATGAATGAATGAATGAATGAATGAATGAATGAATGAATGAATGAATGAATGAATGAATGAATGAATGAATGAATGAATGAATGAATGAATGAATAAATGAATGAATGAATGAATGAATGAATGAATGAATGAATGAATGAATGAATGAATGAATGAATGAATGAATGAATGAATGAATGAATAAATGAATGAATGAATGAATGAATGAATGAATGAATGAATGAATGAATGAATGAATGAATGAATGAATGAATGAATGAATGAATGAATGAATGAATAAATGAATGAATGAATGAATGAATGAATGAATGAATGAATGAATGAATGTCATAAATAGTTTTTCATTATGTACGCTTATATTGTTATTTGGATTACTGAACAGTGAGCTGTGTTGCGTCCCAATTTGTAATAACGTTCCAATTTGTAATAAATTATTACAAATTGGAACGCATATGTAATACCATTGCGTCCCAATTTTTAATAAATTATTACAAATTGGAACGCATTTGCACTGCAGCAGCGTCCCAATTTGTAATAAATTATTACAAATTGGCACGCATTTGCAATGTATTTGCGTTCCAATTTGTAATAAAATATTATATTTTAGATGATACACAGAGCACATTGGAGAACAAAGGGGAGCGTTCTATACCTCTGAGCAGCAGATATCGGGTAAATGTGGGCTTTGACATTCTCATAATTCATATCATTAAATTGACCTAGTACAACGAAGTGTAACTGACTCATCAGTCGTTATAACAGCTTATACTTAATCTGTTTAACGACTTACCAAGTCGATTTACTAAGTCGATTATCGCGACTTATAAGTCGTTTTGATAACTTACACTAAGTCGGTTTAACGACTTGTAGAGCCTACTAAGTCGATCTAACGACTTATAAGTTGCTATAGCGACTTATACTGAGTCGAATTAACGACATAATAGGTCGTTATAACGACTATAGATAACTTATTTAAGTCGTTATAGCGACATATGCCAATTCAATTTAACGACTTCACTAACGACTTATATATGTCGTTATAACGAATTGGTGTAAGTCGATTTCACGACTTATATGACGTTATAACGAGATAAAAAAATTCAACTCGTCTCAATGCTTTCCTACACTTGCAATACATTTGCGTTCCAATTTGTAGCAAATGTTATGAGTTGTCAGGTATTTCAGATGATGCGCAGAGAACAACACCAGTGACTCAGGGGTAATGTTCTTTGCGTCTGAACAGAAGACTACGGGCGACTGTGGCCTTTCATATCCTCATAATTCGTATCACTTAATTCACCTAGTCAAGGTATTTTTAGTTTTGAAATAACTTATTTTTTATTACAAATTGGCACGCATTTGCAATGCAATTGCGTCCCAAATTGTAATAAATTATTACAAATTGGAACGCATTTGCAATGCATTTCCGTCCCAATTTGTAATAAACTATTACAAATTGGAACGCATTTGCAATGCAATTCCGTCCCAATTTGTAATAAATTATTACAAATTGGAACTCATTTGCAATGCATTTTCGGCCCAATTTGTAAAAAAAATAGTGGATTGTCATATCTTTTGGATGATATGCCGAGAAAACTAGTGACCGAGGGGTAACATTATTTGTCTCTGAACAGCAGACTTCGGATGACTGTGACCTTAATTTGCCATGAAAACTACTTATGTTTTTATTACATATTGATACGCACTTGCAATGCGTTTGTGTTCCAATTGATTATAAAGTGTTATATATTTTCTGATATTTCAGAAGATATGCAGATAACAAGACTAGTTACTCAGGAGTAACGTTCTTTGCTACTGAACTTCGAATAATGTATTTACTTAATTAAGCTGGACAACCTTTGTTTTTTAATACAAATTGGTACGTATTAATTTGAGGACTGTTTTCAAGAAGTAAAATTTTAAAGACTGAAGCACCCACACAATATAATGCCTTCACTTCATTCAGCTGGACAACGTTTGTTTTTTAATACAAATTGGTACGCAATAATTTGAGGACTATTTTCAAGAAGTAAAATTTCAAATACTGAAGACACACAAAATATCTTTATTGCTTATTTAAACATCAACAGAATTAAACAGAACTTCTTCGAAATGGAACATTTAATAAAACTAAAATTGATCACACTAGATAAACAATTTATGCATAATCTAACACAATGTATCAGAAAGACAAAAGTAAACATAGTGTTCGCCTAATGGCATATATAAGTATTAATATACCATCCATCCGGGAGAAAGACGTAGAACATAAACGTTAAAACTCTTTCCATTGAAGCGATACTGAGTAAACATAAATGGTGTTTTGTGACCTATTATAATTCACCAAATACACCTGCTGCTGTTTTTTAAGG
>OZ024910.1:35274256-35504703 GCA_964017125.1 Flabesymbios commensalis | reverse complement strand
GCCAGCGTAGTCTGTCATGCAACCCTGCACAAACCAATTCTTTATTCTATATTGCTAAAACCATGAAAATTATTGAAAACGCATATATATATATATTCGATCTAGTTTTTACACCTTTTCTCGAATCTGAAAGTAGGGAGACATTTAAAATGTACATGTAGCTGTTGTGATGTTTAACGCGATGCGATATCTGTTCTCGAATCCGAAAGTAGGGGACATGTACATGTAGTGTTCTACCATACATTTTGAAATATTCTATCAGTGTCATAAAACACCACTCCAATGATGATGGAGAGGCGGGAGGAAATGCGTTTTCATTTTCAATTTTTTGTTAATCTTTGAACTAAAATTTACAGAATAGGTTGTTGTGATATGTACTCGCTCAACCTAAATTACTTTACTCAGTGAAGAATGCATTTGATTGAACAATCGCATTCGAATTACATTTATCAGCATTCAAGCTTGAAGGTGAAGCATGTGAAACCTGTTAAGTTTATGTTTCTATTATGACTTTTAAATACAATATAACAGCTCTAGATAATGAATGCCAGTATAATAGTTTATTTATTTTCACAGAGTTCTGGATCTTAACAGCTTCATTTTACACTATACTCCCCACACATGGTCACAATGACATCATTTATTCAACTCGTCCTGCTGGTGTGTTGGATATTTGTGAGCTTTAGCGAAGAATCAGAGTTTGATAACCTAGGTGAGTAAAAAGCTCTTACATAGGAATATAAAGGAATATAATGTATTGCAGAATTATATATTTCACAAATATTATTATTATTATTATTATTATTATTATTATTATTATTATTATTATTATTATTATTATTATTATTATTATTATTATTATTATTATTATTATTATTATTATTATTATTATTATTATTATTATTATTATTATTATTATTATTATTATTATTTTATTATTATTATTATTATTATTATTATTATTATTATTATTATTATTATTATTATTATTATTATTATTATTATTATTATTATTATTATTATTATTATTATTATTATTATTATTATTATTATTATTATTATTATTATTATTATTATTATTATTATTATTATTATTATTATTATTATTATTATTATTATTATTATTATTATTATTATTATTATTATTATTATTATTATTATTATTATTATTATTATTATTATTATTATTATTATTATTATCATAAGCAGGTGATAAATTACACATTTTTATCATTATTTGAAGCTAGAAGTTGCGTCAGGGTTAGTTTTCCACATTTTTAATGTGTCCGTGAACTTTTTTCGACAGGATTTTCGGTTGATGAGGATCCATTTTACACATGGGATGCCGCTAACAAAGACACAGGTAAGTGATTAATGGTTTGTATTTATTATTGGAACACTTATTAAAACAATTCCATGGTGTTGTTATTGATTGCGAAAGGATGCATTGCCACATCGTAGCCTCGATCAACTACCAAGCGAATTAAATCGATATCTTACATATCGCAGATATCGCAGATGTACATGTATATGTAAAATATATATATAAATGTCAAAGGGATGCAATAACTACTTTTGTTTGCATATATTACCCCCTTAAATATTTTCATGATATTATCGCTTTGATTTTGTGGAAGATCTTTGAATCAATCATACCCGTGAAATGTGTAAAAAACGCTTTAAATGTGCTAATTGTCACTTTGCTAAAGCACAGGCAAAGAGATGATACAGTAACACAGTATTTTGTAGCTGTCAAATCTGTACCTCAGTTATTAAGATATGTGATATTTTAGGGGTTTACTTATTCACGCTAGGCATTATTAACTGTTTTGTCGAATAGTATATCAGACCTGCTGTTCACACTGTATAGCATACATCAGTCAAATAAAGCATAAGCTGATTAACTTAATAAAATTATGAAGTATTCTATTGTAATTACTTCCCTTGGTCGTGACATCAAAAAAATAACTTTAAAATAAATCATTATGTTCAAAAGTTATGATTTAAATGTATGTACTTTTCAAGGTATTATAATAGTATATAGTTTTACACTTGACAAGCTGTGAGTTTCTCATGTTTTTTTATTAGTTTTCTTACTATTTATATATAGATGAGATGCTGGAGTTGAGAACTAGTGGTGGGAGAGAGAAGACAATATGGCTGACTACAGACCGTCACTACCTGCTGTTCACACTGTCTACGTGCAGTCCGGCCATGCTGGGCCTGGCGTCCAGTCCAGGAGAGATGGACAGCGTCCACCACACCATCCTGCTGGACCCCACAGACCCCACCACACCCATACAGCTGCTGAACAGCTCAGGGGACCCCCTGGACGTACAATCGCCTGTGAACGCCACCGTGGATTGTGGAGTCCCGGGGGAGTTTTGGCTGGCGTGGGCAAACAGTCAGATCATAGTTGTTGGACAAGGACACGTGGTGCCAGAGAATCCAGTACTTTATGCGAATTATCTCGATTTCAACGTGACAGCTCTCACGTTCAGTGCTGATTACGTGGAAGATGAGGAGGACGTTGCGACATGGACCATGTCTAAAACAGCTGGTAAGATGTGTACTTTTTGGTATAGCTGATCAAATCACTGTTATTGGAAATGATGCTATGGAAATCATAAAAACAAAAGTTATTTTTCTCAATTTGAAATCATCACAAATGTCTTAGTCAGCTCTTTCCGTTCATTTGAATACCTATATGTTATAGGTCTACTGCCATTAAAAATCTTTTGAATCTTTTGGGTATCGACTTTAGAAGTTAGAATCTGACGTCTGTAGACGTCAGATTCTGACGTCTCAAGTCTATCCCTGCGCAGTAAGGGTGAAACATCATGCAAATGTTTGGTCTCAAATTATACCGATATGAGCAATTTTCACCCACTTGAAGTTGTGGGTCGCGGTAGCGAAACACAACTTGAAGTGGGTGAAAATCTAAACATTTGATATAATACACAGAGATATTTTAAATCAAATCATGAACGTTTTATTCAACTTGAGGTGGGTATTGCGCTAGAAATTCACACTTCAAGGTGAATGGAAATTGGGAGAAAAACACGCAGAGCGGATAGTATTTGATAAGACATGCTTTAGTAATGTGTCCACCCCTCGGTAGCTCTAATCAGCCTCTGTGTAAAATGGCGGACGCTGAGGTTTAAAGTCTAGCGGATTTTGGTAATGCTGATATTTCAGTGACATGCAAACAGATAACTATAATTTGCGTATAGCCGTTTCGCCACGTAAGTGGTCGTAAGTGAAAAATCCCCTGCTTTACGCATAGCAGTCGTACCAGTGAAGTAAGTGATCGTGCGTACAATTTTGATGAAATTAGTGTATTTGTAGCCTGGTTGACCAAAATACACTGACTTCTACGACATGTGTACGACATATTTCTACATTATTATTTCCCCTACAGAATAACACCTTTATGTGACAGGTAGGGTGGTGGAGATACACAATGTAACAGACACAGACACCACGTCAGCCACGTGGACCAACGCCTACTCCGCGTTCTCAACCTTCCGTGTACGCGCATGCTCGGAGGCTGTGGTGTACCTCACTTCCGGATTGTCTGGTAATCACACTTACGGAATAATGTTGGGCAACGATAGCAACACGAAGACTGAGATACTGGATGTTACCCGCGGAGTAATACTAGCCTCTGAAGAGACCCAGCGGGTACTACACTGTAACTGGCACATACTGTTTTGGGTGAGTTTTAATTTTACATTAATTTAATTTGACAATTTAATCGTTCATTTCAGATGCACCATTGTCTTAATCTATGTGGCATATGCCTAACATCCATTCCAGCTCCGATAATCCACGCTGTCAATTTAAAACTGAATTAGACAAGGTTTGATAGAATGCCGACGACATAAATTTTGTATTGCTTAGGATTTGTCCCTGTGTACCGGTTGCCCAAACTGCTAAAACAGCGTTTATAACTGTCTTCTGATTTGGGAAATGGAGTCAAACATCAACTATGATGAAAAAACTTCCAAATCTGTTAAATTTACGATATTTTAATTTGTATTTCCCAAATTAATGTGTTTCAGCCAAAAACGTTAGAATAAAACACTTTGCTCAAAACAAAATTACACAGTACCACAAGATGTTCATATTATCCTTTCTTGGGTTTTTTTTAGTCCAGTAGTGATATGCTGATATATTTTATTTAAATTTGACATTAAATCAGCTCGTTCGCTACGCAGCATTGTGCGCCCACAATGTTTACTCAGCGAATCATGACGACCCACCTACTTTAAGTCATTCATAAACTGGCCTTGATAAATTTATTGAATGTTCGCATCAGGTGAGTTGGGATCAGGACCACATACGTGTAGGACATGGCCATGTTAAGGGTGAACGCCTCTTGGCGGAGGCCTTAGTGGAAGGAGTGAGTAATGCCGAGCTGGGCGTCTCGTTCGGGAGATGTGCTGCAGGGACTACGTCTTGTGACTGGATCCTCAGCTCCGTACCAGGTAAGATATACCATTAAATTAAAGAAAGATGAGTAATTTTCACTCGCTTGAAGTTGTGGATCGCGGTAGCGAGACACAACTTCAATTGGGTGAACATTTAAATAAGACGTATTGTGGGAATGGTTAAAAATAGTCCAATGAGGACATGAAATCTCACAAAGCCAGACAAGGTACATGTATCAGTGCAATATTTATAATGCGACTCGATCCCAGGCATCGTCACGAAGTGATTCAAGAATGACTTTATCATTGTATTTTTTTCAAAAACAGAATGGTCAGTCTGGCAGTACCGGTGCGAATATATTACACCACTCATTTTTGTTGACCAGCATGCGCCCTCTTATCTGGGCTTAGGCTGGGTAGTTAAATTAAGTACACTGATCGCCGCATTGTCATTACCGTTTAGGCCTTATTAGTTTGGTGTTTGCCTTGCAGAGCCAAAAAAGTCAGAAACTGCTTTGTGCAATCAGGCTGAAATCATAAAAAATCGGTATTTGTATTTTGGCTTCTTAAGGGTCCCTTCTTAATATGGCCATAAGATATGAACATGTTCATGGACTAGAATGGCGTATATTTTGTAAATTTTGTGTTGCGGATTTACCAGTTAAACGTGAAATAAGGACGAGATTTAATTTCAGACATGCATGTCCAAAATAAAAAATACGTGGATAACTGATAAACGGGACTTTCGGCACACTTGCTACGTTGCCACAGCAGCACAAAATTTAAAAGACTTCTGCAATTCTAGTCTCTGGACATGTTCACATCTTATGGCCATATTAAAAAGCCAAAATAAAAATACAATTTTTTTGGATAATTTTAGCCTGATTGTACCGCATAAGGTCCGAAAAAATACTATACCCTTGTGTCCCGCTACCCGAGCGACCCTATTTGAACCCCCTGTCGGTCCCCGACCCTATTTTTATGGCAGTTTCTAATTTTTGGTATTCTCTCTCCACAATTTGTTTATCAGCGTGTATTTTTGTGTGAGAGCAGCCTTTTTGGGGCAAATTGGCAGTTTTGTTTCCGAAGTGAAATTGAAAACAAAGATCCCCTACCTACCCTATTTTTCACTCGTGTCACCAGTGTCTATACTTCTGACTGTGACACTCACTGATATACCCAGTTAAACCCTATTTTGGTGGGCTATGTAACCAGAATCACCCCGGAAAAATAGCAAAAAAAATTACCTACTTATCCCAGCAAACACAAAATATTTGTATGACATTTGTACAACGTCGATCCAACGTCTTCGACGTTAGTCCAACATTGCACAAATGTTATACAAATGTTTTGTGTTTGCTGGGTAGGGCCTACCCTGTACGGGGAGGCAGTGTAATCAGAGGTATTTTCTGGCCTAAGTAGTTACTGCCTTTTTTGTCCGGGATGACGGAATAGGACGTACAGGTAATAGGTGTACTTTTTTCAGAAAAGAAATTGAATAGCTTGTCTATAAAAATAAATATTTACATGGTCGTGTAATTTACTGATTATTAACAAATCTCCGTGATTCGTGAACATGACATCTTTCGGGCGATAATATCCCTGATATTATACCCCAGTCACACATACACGACGCACAGCCCACGCCTTGAGTGACAAAAATTAGAGCAGTGCGTCGTTGTGCGTCCATGAATTTTGTCAGGATATGAGAAGAGTCAGCGAGTTTAAGACGATTACACAGCGTGTAATAAATAAATCAGACCTGTGTATAAATCAGCGAATACACAGCGTTTCGCCACCGCGTTAAGCGTTGGCAGGGTGACAAAGTTGGCGAATACATCGCGCATCGCCAGAGCGAGGCACGAATAAGTAAGAAAGCATTTAGAACGCCCCATATACGTTATATGTTCGCTGGACATGCGTTAGGAACACATTAGCTGGGCGCTATATTCACACTCAGTGACGGCATTTTTTCTAGCCCCGAGGCTCAGTCACACATAGTCGGCGCACGACCCACACACTGAAAATTGATTATTTTTTGCTAGAGCGTCTGTCGTGCATCGGTCGTGCGTCAACACTCGTTACTGGTTCGTGGAGTGCGCTGCAATAACGCCACGCATATTTTTGTGCGCCCTCTAATCGTTAAAGGAAGTCGGGTATGTTTAAAATATTGAACGCATATATAAATACGTAAATGAACACGCCAGAAGACCGCCAGAAACACGTAAGGCGCGCTAGAACAACGTCATATCAACGCTAAATACGTTTGCTTTGTATCACATGCATGCTGCCAGTTGATGTCGCCGGGCAGTCGCGGGCAACGCGCCTGCTCTGCGCTGCATGAGCGCTCGAAGCAAACGCTGGGAACACGCCGCCAGTTCGCCCAGCGCTCGAACAACAGGCTGTGACTATGTTATTTATGCAGTTTAACCCTTAGAGCTCTGAAGAACGACATTGTATTTTTAATCATTTGAGGTGGTTTTTCACACGATACCCGGCCTTAAGTGCAAAATTTGTTTTTAATTTGTCGAAATTAAGTTCAAACATATCATGTTATCATAAATTTAGGACACATTTTTTCTTTAAAAAATGGTTACATATGTATACAACAAACTGATAAAAGTTATTATTATCGTCGCCATTAGCACTATAGGGTTTAATGCGCACTGTATGCGTCCAACGCGTTAGGAAAGCGCTGTTCATTCGCACTTTGCGCTGGAAACACGCTGTGCATTCGCTACCAGCTTGCGACGTTTTCCACAATCCGGACTTAAATTTTCTTTATTATTATTTTTCATGAGTGGACTGTGCGTCGTTTATGTGTGACTGGGACAAACCTCGGTCAACGAAAACAAAACGAATTTAGAGCGTGTGCTTTACTTGTGCCTAACGTTAGACTGGCGCTGGTCTAACGTTCTTCTGGCGTCTACATTCACACGTGGAAAAACGCTCACATTTTTGTACATGCATGAAATGTGCGCATTGGTTGATGCACACAAAAAATGAATGACGTTCATCAGGCTTTCTCGTCAAATTATCAACGAATTCTGACGCACGCCCAGCGAATCACAACGCACTGACCAAAATTCTTCATTTTTTTGTGCGCCGGACGTGCGTGATGGTATGTTTGACTGGGCCTTTACCTGATTACATCGATTGAATAATAATATATCACCTTATATGCGTAGTTGCAGTACACTCCATTCAACAATTCGATTTAGTAGGCCTAACTTGTTATAGGCATATTTAGCTAAATTTTAGCATAGAAAATGAACTGTGTTTCCACAGTAACCCTGCTCTAACAGTCAGAGTGTCGTATGTGTCACTGAAATGAGTGCCACATAAGACCCTCTGGCTTCAAGAGGTCTATATCACTTTATTAATCTTTTAAACCCTTACGATGCATCTAAGCATCATTTTCTATCTCTGAAAAATGACCTAATTTTCTAAACCTAGAGGTTTTAGAACAAAAACTTTCACGGAACCGTTTAAATATTAAAAATAAATTTGTTTCATTTTCTCACCCACTTCAAGTCATTTTCATCCACTACAAGTCGAGAATTGCGACAGCAATTCGCGGCTGGTAGTGGGTGAAGATGACAATGGTAAATTCGGGCTTGACAGGGTTAATACTTTTTATTTCAGCTGACAGTTACGAAATAACCACTGTAGCATCCACGACAGTAACGGACGCAATCGTGATGACTTCACTTCATTATGTCGAGTTTAAACTGCAATCGTGGGGAGGCGTACGGGTTGCCCTGGCAACCAGCCCGCTATCCTTGGAGACGCGCGCCATTCACATATTATTGAACAATAGCGAGAGCGCGATAACAATAGTCAACGATAACGATACCTATATCCTTGTGACTAACGATACCAGTCAGCTGCTGTCGTCTGAGAATTCGCGCCCCTTCTGGATCGGCTGGGGTCGAGGTAAGGTGGAGGTGGGACTAGGAGGAGCGTATGAAGGTGACGTGTTTCTGGAAATGGAGCCAAATAGCACCGAGATAGATCTGATATCTCTGTATACTGTAGGCATGGCAACGCTGGAGACATCCATCACGCCAATCGCTTGGTGGAGATTGAACAAGAACTTAGGTGAGAATATTTATATTTTCAGCCCACAAAAGCAATAAAAAGTGCAATGAGAACAACAGAGAAGAGCTCGTCAGTTCATATAGTTATGTGTTTCAAATTGTTTTTTAAAATCAAATTAAACAAAACAGATAGGGGCCTACAAAAAGAATTAGTAGATCTATATACATTTATATGCCTATATTGGCAAATTTATGGCAAAAAAAAGACTTCTTTACTTAGTCTATAAAGGGTATATTTGAAATATTTTTGTTCAGCTCCAGTGTGTTTAAAATTAGTTTATAAACAAGCCACAATGGTTTATGAGGGTTCAACGGGGTTGTGGGGACAGTTAGAAATGCTCAAAAAATGTTATTTATTATCACTCAATATTCTCAATATGACGCAGTCATTTGAAAAAACATGGTGTTGCAACCCTCAGAATCTTCTTCATCTGCTGAAATATTGCGTATGTGTGAGCATATTAGTTTTCTCTTATATGCTTCTATATCTCACTTTCACAACAGGCCGTTATAACACAAGAACAACGCTGGACTTTTTTCTGTGGAGAGCTGCTATCTGAAAATGATTTACATATAGGTCTAGTTTTTAGGGAGCGACCATTAAAATAGAAGGGGGCCTGCAGTTTTTGGTAAGATTGTTTTTTTTTCGTATTTCCAGCATGTATCAACTATTAAAACAAATTTCGAGGCTGGCTGTGAGTAAAATATTTTCCCCCTAAAAAAGTCTGGATTACCTTTTTTTCCTGTGCCGCGTTTTTGCGGGTGTTATCAGCCGGTTGCATACACAAGTACTAATTCACAGGGGTACTGGTATGGTTGCTAGTAGTGGTACTTTTCGTCCTAATATTCTGATGTACTGTCCAGTGCTGTCAGCGGCGTACCTTGGTTCCTCTGCTCAATAGCGGTGCCAATGTAGCTCCCGCATCAGTGTGGCGCTGGTATAGGCCATTGTAAAGTCCTTAAACTACTGGCAATTGTTTGACATCAGGTCTCTCACATGGGATGAATGGAGTTATCCTCAGCCATTATTAATCTGGAGACTATCCGACCCGAAGATAGCTGAGCTGTGTTTTGTAGAGCAAAACCCAGATCTCAGAACCCCTTGGTAAATCCCCTGGACATGCCCAGAACCACTTATCGGGCGAGTGAAGAAAAACACTCCAATACCCCACAATACCCTATCACCGTCACGCCATCATCTGTGCATCATTCATCTCATTGACGGGTTGCACTTTTTTTATCGTATTACAATGTCACTGAAATGACCATTAGTGACTAAAAGTGACGTCAGGCAATATTGTACAACTACTACTAGGCCCTACTACTAATTCAGAAGTTAATCACAGAACAAACAAAAATTGTATGAAATATATGTCCGACCGAAGCGAGAATGATTTTTTTCAGAGAGTGTGATTAAATGATTTATTTCCAGACTCTTTCGGAGAGGATTTTTTCAAAAAGTGTGATTAAATTATTTTTGTCTACACAATTTGGAAGGGGATTATTTATTTCCAGGCGGTTCATTTTTTTTATTTCACACTATCACAGGACTAAATTATTAATTTCCAAAACCTGCATGGCCACCCTCTTTCCATTTTAATGGTCGCCCTCCTAGCTGTGGTACACAGCTATTTAGTTTTTTTCAACTTGGGATGTGAACAGCTGTCGTAATTCCCACCTCAAAGTTAAAAAAATTGTAGCCCTGTAGGCCTATAGCGAATAAAAGATCCAGATTCCTTATCGTGGTCACCGAAGCCACCATTTTGTATTCCATTGATTTATTTGAGATATGCCATGTGGTACATGTGGGAGTTTAAATGGTTAACCCTTTACCCGCCAAGTTATCTTCTTTAAATGTCCACCCACTCGGAGTTGCGTTTCGCTGACTCGATTCACAACTTAAAGCTCTGAAAATTGTTGACAAAATAGGGGTCAACGATTTTGTAATCTTGTGGACTGATGTCACGTTTTGTTTGTCTTTAAAGGGACTGGCCCAGGCTAAAATCATCAAAAAATCGGTGATTTTATTTCGAGTTCTTAATATGACCATATGATGTAAGCATGTACATAGACTATAAATTTTTATAATTTTTGTGCTGCGCATTCACCAGTTAGGCTAGATATAGAGACGAAATTCCTGATTTGTAATTATTGACAACCATGTCAAAAATAAGAAATGCGGGAATTTCGTCTCTATATCTAGTCTAACTGATAAGTGCGCAGCACAAAAATTATAAAAATTTGCAGTTCTAGTCTATGTACATGGTTACATCATATGGTCATATTAAGAACCCGAAATAAAATCACCGATTTTTTGATGATTTTAGCCTGGGCCAGTCCCTTTAACATGTTCAAAAAGCTGACATAATGTGTTAATAATAAAACGAACATAATCGTGACCGGCGTTTTTCTTGTTTCAGCTCGTCAGGTGAAGTTTACCACCGGGGGAGATGACTCGTTCTTCGTGGGACCGTCACATCTCTGGTCTGACTGTACCGGATGTACATCTGCCAGCGCACAAGTCCGGGCATGCGGGAATGCTCACGTGCTATTGGCCACCTACAGCATGCCGTCATTACCCATATCTGCCTACGACATAGGGCTGGGGCTGGGCGAAAACAGCGACGTGGTGGAAATAAATAAATATAATTCAGCAGGTATATATGGTGCACGAATATTTTGTTCTCAACCTTTTTAACACTTTAAGTAGATTGTTAATTGAAGCATCCCAAACAGGTAAAGAAATATATAGAGCGAATTTGGACTTCAAGACTCATGAGTAAAATGTCCCATAAAGATTTATTGTACAACAACAGTTTTCAACATTACCTTTCTTTTTATTTCTGAAAACAAATAAAACATGAAATTACTTAATAAATGACAGAGAGAAATTAACCGAACTAATTATACTAAACTTTTTGGTGGCCTTTGATACTATAGACAATGGTGCACTTCTAAGTCGCCTATCATATTTGACGGAATATCAGCATCTGTCTTGAAGTAGTTTTCGCCCCACTTGACGGGCGTACATAATAAAAACGTTTCTTCTAACCCTGCTACTGTCTCACACAGTATGGGCCAATCCCACTAGGTTTAATCCTTGATCTAATTGCACCAAATTTAGGAGTGGTATTTAATTGCAATTTGAATTTCCGTCACGCGACGAATTAACGGAGTGGTTGTTTGTGGTGGATGTTGTATTCTTGAATATCTCACTCATGTTTCATTTTTTTCCTCATTGTGAAGATTATCATCAAACTGGTTATCACACATAATCAGAAAAAAGTGAGTTTTTCAATTATGCCGTGCAAAGCCAAAAAGCAGTAGCTGCTACCGCTTTTTGTCTTTGCGAAGCAGCATCGTATAAACCATTCTTAATGACTTGAATGTTTGATGTTTTACCAGGCACACACGAGTTGCTCGTGACAACACAGATGTCGTCTAGCCTGTTGGACTGTGACAGCGTACAGTTACTTCTAGTTACGTGGGAAAGAAAACGTAACGGATCCCTGGTAATCTGGGTTGGTCGTGGTCCCGCCAGAGGCCAAGGAACCATAGCCACTTTTGTGGATGACAAGCCCATCCCTATCAATGCCATTAACTTCAAATCTTCCGAGCAGGTCAAAGCGGACTGGACTCTGGGCCAGTTTACAAGTATGTTCAACCTCAAGCTGCTCGTTCCTTTGTAGCACCATGGGATAAATCTGTTTACAATCAGGGGCGGATCCAGGATTTGAAAAAAGAGGGGGCGCAGGGGGTTCGGGGGCTTGCCTCCAATATTTTTTTGATCAATTCAGGGGACTTTTTAAATAATTTGGCGCCTGACAATAGTGGATTATACTGACGTAAAAAGCCAAAAGGTAGTATCTGCTTACTTGTAATTAATTTACAAAGTAAGCAGATACTGCCTTTTGGTTTTGCAGAGCAGCATAGCTGAGATATGTTTCTTTAATAAATAAGAATATATTTCCGTAGACATTGACTAATTTTTTAATTGAAACAGTTTAAATAATTCAACTTTAGTTGAGTAAGAATAGCTAGAATAGAATAATCAATTGTTTTCTTTTATTACGTATCATATTTTTTGCAGGTCATGCCTACAATATAAAAAGCATGGCCGGAGCTTCTACGCAAATCCGATTCGCCACATATGAGAGTCGCTTCGTATTTTCCGTAAAAGCCAAGGAAGAAGCCATACTTACTCTTCGTGAAGGCATGTCTGGATTAGGTAACTTGGATGATGTTATGATTGGAATAGGAATTGATGGCAACGCAATGACCAGCATAAGACATGGCGATCAGTGGCTTGATCCTGTTGAAACGCTAGGCATCCTCAGCCCTAATGAATTTAGGGATTTCTGGGTGAGTTTTTACAGTTTTAATATTTGATCATTAAGCCTCCTATAATATTCAGCCAATGTGTAGCCAACGTTAACATTTTAGCTTGTTTACTATAAATTTTATCAACTACGCTATCATTTATTTTGTGTCATGATGTTCGACTGGAAATGTTGAGGAACTAAATACATGTATTTGTTTCAGAAGCAAATGATAAAAGGACGAGTAGAATTAGCTGTAATTCCCATAAATCACCAGCGCATGCTTTAGCTTACTTCGCATTCAATTATGAACATTATATAGCTTATAACGCCTCTCTATGCACATTTTAACTACATTCAGTTTTAAATTCAGAGTAATAATATAATACATGCCAAATGATTTAAGCTACGTTTCCATGTGTACGTATTCCATCCGTATCCGTATTCCGTCCGTATTCCATCCGTAATAAATAAAAAATGTTTTTATAATGAAACAGAAGGTTAATTTCCATGTGTCCGTATGTCATCCGTATTCCATCCGTATCCCATCCGTCTATTTTCTGATCGCTACATGTAGCGATTTTCGACGGATACGGACGGAATACGGATGGGGAAATCATTTTTTTTTAGGTATTTCCCAATAATACACGTGTTGTGGTCGCTCCAAAACCCATGTCCTTTTCGCAGTCCATGAAAGTAGTCAAGCTACACATTTGCATAGACCTAAGCTACTGTACACTCTACACAGTGAAACTAGTGACTTGCTATTATATGCCTGTAACAATAGGCCATCGATAACACCTTACTCTTAAAAATGACATGCGGGAAGGAAAAGGGCATCCTAAAATATCTGTGAAAGTTGCTGTGATACAATTTGAGTTCCGTCACTAAATTATACTGGCATACTGTTTCCTTGAATTAAATAGCGCTTTTACCCACCAACGATGTTCTGTTTTTGACGCAAAAATGCTGTCATGGAGTAAATATTGACGTTTCTTTCCGATGACATGTCCTCAATTTTCTGCAGAAGAAATTCAGTATAAAATCATAATGCGCATACTTATCGTAGTCCACAACCATTTTCTGTTATTAATCTGGTCTAAACATTCCCACCTAATTGTTACCACTTGAAATATTGCGCTCTTTGCGTTAGAATTTTAATTACATGCATGAGGCTATTTTAATGTTGTTCGTAGGGTTAGGCAAAAATGAAATGAATCGGGCTTTAGGCCACCTTTGTGCACATATAGGCTAAACTGGGCCAGGAGAACCTCCTGAGGATGGTGAGATGATTGAAATGACACTGTCCTCCAGACACAGGATTCGAAATTCGAGCCCTGGCGGTCTGGGGCCGAGCACGCTACCTCTCGGTCACGGAGGCTCCCCACAATACTGACTTTCACACGTGGATGGGAAAGAAACATTTTCGTTTCTTTCAAGCCGCCGAGACCGTGAACCGAACCCCGAACTCTGGCGTGAAAGGCAGCGGTGCTAACCACTACCCTAGGGCCCCCGCCCTCGTAGGGTTAGGCCTACTCTGGGCTAGTCTGGTGTTCAATAATCAACAAAATTCCACCCCACCCCCTAGTAATTAAATCATGCACTACGTGCAGATCGCTTTTTATCCCCCGCCCGTAGGGGAAGGGGTATTTTAGTCGCGCCAGGATTTTTTTGAAATTTCAACATGACATTCCTAGCAACATGGGGATGTGCAAGTGATTTTTCAAAGATCCTACCAAAATTCAAAATGGCCGCCAGAGGTTAACTAATTTTTTTGTGGGCGCAAAAACTCTAAAAATTAAAGTCAGAAATTATTCAAATTTTCTTATCACATTGCCCACGATATGGAGATGTGCAGGTGACTTTTTCAAGGTTTTACTGAAATTTAAAATGGCTGCCACGGATCAACTTAAATTTTTCGGTGGGCGCAAAAACTGAAAAAAATAGTTTGGTCATTTTTTTTTAAATTTTAACATAACATTTCTAGCAACATGGGGATGTGCAAGTGATTTTTAAAGATACCACCAAAATTTAAAATGGCCGCCAAAGGTCATTTACAAATTTTTTTGTGGGCACAAATACTCTAAAACTTAAACTTAATCAAATTTTACAATCACATTCCCCACGATATGGAGATGTGCAGGTCACTGTTTTAAGGTTTTGCTGAAATTCAAAATGGCCGCCACGGATAAACTTCAATTTTTTTCTGGTCACAAAAACTTAAAGGCAGAAATTATTCAAATTTTACAATCAGATTTCACACGATATGGAGATGTGCAGCTAATTTTTGAAAGATTTAACGGAAATTCAAAATGGCCGCCATGGATAAACTTCATAATTTTTGTGGTCGCAAAAACTCTAAAATTGAAGTCGGAAATAATTCACATTTTATAATCACATTACCCACCATCTGGAAATGTGCAGGTGATTTTACTGAAATTTAAAATGGCCACCACAAGTCGACTTTTTAAATATTTGTGACCGCAAAAACTGTAACCTAATTTATGGCGGGGGATGATATAGAACTTCAGGCCTGTTGTTTATTTTGGAAATGGTTTTGAAGCAGACAGATTATCAGATTATGGGCTTATATTCGTATACGCCTACATGTAGGCATACCTATACTTACATCATGTAAGCTTTCCAATCTTATAGCCCCAATGTTGTTTTAATGTTGGTACACAAGGCCGTAGCCTGTGTGGGGGGGGGGGGGGGCAAGGGGACAGCTGCCCCTGGAATTTTCAGAACAAGCTTGTAGCATGTAAAAGTTGTAAAGTTGGCTGACGAGTCTCCTTTTCACATGCATAAGTGAAACAAATTGATTTAATAACAGGCAATGTCTATAAATGAGATTCGGCAGGACATGTCCTCTATAAGTAGGCCCTACACAACTTGCACATCAGTTTGAACATCATTGGGCATACACATATTGGTAAAATTTAATTCAATGCAATATTAAACTGAACCATCATTCACAGCTGGCAGTCGAAACAGAAAATAGGTGGAGTGTAGGCCTATTTATGACGATACTCGCCGAATTGATGAGCTTTGCAAGCGATGTATTTCTTTGAAATATACCAACACGACAAAGGAATTCAGCAATGGAAATGATTATTTTCAATACAAAATGTTCAGTAAAGCAATTTTACCTAGGCCCTACAATAAAATCCTTCAGTCTGCTAAATTGGCGCCACCTGAATGAACGGGATTATACGGACAGAATACGTGCACATGGAAATGGTCAGAAAAACAATACGGACGGAATACGGATACGAACGGAATACAAATAGGGCCTACGGATGGAATACGTACACATGGAAACGTAGCTTTAACGTCTTAAATACTGTCTGAAATTTTACAAAATTGTCTAGGTTGCTGCAGAAAGTTTTTAAATATTGCTTCTAAAATTTCACAAAAAATGGTCAAGACTTGACAAAGAATTCAGTCATAATATACTATTATGTATTTGATATTAGAAAAAATAATATTATTATACGAGCACAAAACAAGACCACTCTTGATCAAAAACAAGATAATTCGAAACTATTATGTGTCTTCAGTTATTATTATTATATTTTACCTATTTCCCTGTTGTCAAGAAGAAAAGGGTTGAGAAAAATGTATAGGCCTATTTAATATTGTGAACAGCATCGGCAGGTTCAAAGCTAGCTGTTGGATAAGATTATATGAAAATCTATAAGTTACGTCGGTATATCACTAACTCTTATTGACATCGTCAGTAGGCCCTATATCACTTGGCTAAAATATTATCAGCTATGTCAGCTGTTTGTACACAATCCGACATACAATAATCTTGTAAACACAGATTTGAATCCAATGTTGTCCTAATCTTAGACCAACATCTAATACGACAGGGCAATAACCATACAGCACTACACTCGGGGCTGTGACCGGCGACCTCGTCAGCTAGTACAGCGAGTCAGATATATGTAGGGTGGTCACTGATTGACCTACTAAATATCGGACTTGAGATAGTTCGCAAGGGTCAGGTTTGCATGAACTAAGAATTTATTCTCACCACAGCTGGCAAAGCCAGCCATTTTATGCTCTAGAGGGGTCCTGGGCATGCTCCCCCGGAAATTTTTTTGAAATCTAAGGCCTCAAATGACGCATTTTGAAGCATATTTTTGCCGCAATATGGTCGTGTTTTTTTGGGGGACCCTGAACGGGGGGGGGGGGGCATCTGGATCTGCCACTGCAAGGAATCTCAATCCCTGCCAGCGCCAATTGATAAGCCTACCCATTGGCGCTGCTGGCACGAGGCTGGTGTGGGGCTTATCACATTCAGGTTTCGTAGAACATGCACAAATAGGAATCATAGGCCTAGGCCCTATATTGGTTAATGGTGAGCGAGGGAAAATGTTCTCAGTAACCCACCCTCGCCAATCACCCCAAGCTCACGTCATCATAATGTATTTTGCACTGTTTTAAACCTTTGCCCATTTAATAATTCAAATATTTTAATAATTTTCACCCAATATTCTAATACTTTTCACCAAGATTCACAACTTCAAGTGGGTGATAATTACTCACATTTGCTTAATTTCAAACCAAACGTTTGTTAATATTAATAATCAAACACACATTTCGCTCACACTGACAATGATTTATTCGGCTAGTAAATAGTATATATACCGCTTTTAAAACAACCGTAACAGGTAGTCGTGCTACGCGTATTCCCGGTCGAAAGGTGGTAGGCCTACACGCGATACTTTTCCATAGGCCTACTTATCTGTTTTTATGATTTATATTTTTTTTTATGCTTTCATCGTGTTTTTTTAATTATAGATGAATCATTCACAAGTAAACCTTATGTTTTAGGTGAGCTGGGACCTGGATGAGGTTAGATTGGGACACGGCCCACACGTCCATCATGACCTCATTCTGTCCATACCCTACACAGGACCTAAACTGTACTTTGTGACTATAGGCACCGCAAGCAGCATCGGTCACTGGAAGGTCCCACGACAAAACAACAGTAGGTTTCAACCTATCTCTCACTATTCAGCTGTGATAGTATCATAGACGATTTTAATTCAAAATCCTTGAACCCACCGTCTTTGAAAAAATGATTTTTAATGTAAACCCTTCTTATCCATTTGTGAAAAATAGCTGGGTTTTACCTACAACTTTTAAGTATATATATATATATATCGATGTAAACAACGTGGACTGTGACTTGCAGGGTGAATGTAAGTGTAGCCTACCATTCTGGGAACTCTTCTGTATCATTGTGTATAGGTCTACATATTTCAGTTGCCTACAGTTGTCCCACGAATCTGCTCAACATTTTATGTCAATTTGTAGTGGTAGTGCTGTCCCTTTGATCCCATTTTGTGACATTTCCCAAATGTAAAGGAATTGTGAAGAAATAACATAATATATATTGCCAAGTTGAACATGTGGATTGTATCTAAAGCATACGGGTATTTAGTCAATAAATCCAGTTAGATTGTGTTGAGACGTACATTCGCTATGACTTGTGTTCCCTATAGCATAATGGTTCTTCTGACATCTACTCAGTTCAGCTCTGGCTACGACGTAGCCAGAGCTGAGCTGAGCAGATATCAAAACAACTAGTGACGTCACTAGTTGTAGCCAGAGCAGAGCTGATCAGATATCAAAACAACTAGTGACGTCACTAGTTGTTTTGACATCTGATCAGCTGAGCTCTGGCTACCCAGAGCTCAGCTGATCAGATGTCAAAATAACTATTCATGACGCAGATGCTGTTTTCTACTCGTTGGATTCGAACTTTTAATGTAAAAATAAATATAGTGTGACATGAGAATTATCTCTTAGCCAATTTAAGCCCTCGCGATGCATCAAAGCATACTTCTGCATCTTTTAAGAATGACTTAATTTCCTGAAACCTATGGGTTTTAGAACGAAATTTTTAATAGAACTGTTTAATAATAACAATATTGCAAAAGCAATTCGCGGCGTGTAGTGAATGAAGATGACAATGGTAAACTCAGGAAAGAAAGGTTTAAAACGCTGATATAATTTAGTATAAACCACAGAGACGAGAAATTATGTTCAATTTGAAATTGTCATAAATGTCTTAGTTCTTTCGCTTCATTTGAATACATATGACATGGATTTATAGCAATTAGGCTGAGACCGACTTACTTCAGAGTCTGCCGTCTACAGACGATCCCCGCGCTGTAAGGATTAATATGAAATATTTTGGCACATATATATGGGCCTATGCGTCACTAGAATGTAATTGGTTAATCAGATAATCAAGTGCTAACGACCTATTTTTGTTTCAGACCAGATGGCCATGTTGGAGACGTGGGAGGAGGCTGACGCCGGTATGTTTGAGCATTACTGGATCACGGGTGTCACAGGATCAGACCTGAAATATAAGGCTAGTATATCCACAACCAAGATGACGATGTCCAGGGGAAACCTGGAGAACGAGTTTTACTTTTTCCAGTGAGGGAAAATCAGGGCATTTGAGAACAATGCATCAAAGCCAGGAAAAGGAATGTTAAGCCCAAGGGCTAACAATACTGCCTTTATATATATATAGATAATTTTATATATCTGTTATGCAAAGGCAAAATGCAGTATGTGCTAGATTGTAGAGTAAGCAGATACTGTTTTTGGCTTTGTACGGCAGCTTCGTCACACACATTGTCACTTAATTTAACTTACTTAAAACAGTTAAAGTCCCCCTATCACACATCATTGTACCACTATTAAAAAAACACAATTAATGTTTGTTTTATTTGACCATTATCGTGTTGAATTCTTGAAATCCCTTCATTGCACAACATGGCCCAGTTTAGCCTATATGTGCATAAAGGTGGCCTAAAACCACATTCATTCCATTTTCACACAACACTGACATTGTCAGCATTACCTGGTCAAACAGTTCAACTAATTTAATCATGTTAATACAGGTGAAATCGCGCTACCACGCAGCTGTGGCCATGTCGGCATTCCCTGGACTATCACGAGCTCTGACGTATGTGGCGACTGTAGGAGAGCAGGGCAACAGGTTGACATCCATACAGGTAGGGGGTGACAGACCTAGCAAAATGAAGTACATAAAATATCCTTAAATTTTAAACATGTTAAAACGTTGAGTAATAAAATTTAAATATTCAAGTGAGTGAAAATTACTCATACTTGTTTCATTTGAGATCACAGAGGTTATATGAATAACAATAACCTCCTTGTTGAGACCAAGCATTTGGAAATCTTGATGTTTAAATACCCTAATAACAGTAATTTGGTCGGCTAATAAAACAGATAAAAACGACTGTAATCGTTCCTAGCGTTTTAAGGGGTAAAAATAACGTAATGTTTCTAAATATATCCAAATGTATAGAATACATTTCTTATGTCGTAAAAGAACAGTCACTTTTGATGTGAGACGATGTGAGGCGAATTGACACGACTAGCTATTTCTGGTATTACTCCCAACAGCCAAGCTCTGTGGTGGTGCTACTCATAGATATATCATTAAGTATAATTATGGTGCAACTAGTATAAATGGTTGCTCTCTGGTCTTGTGGGTGTCACGTGCTCAAAACCATGACCTTAACTGTAATAACGTTACTCGCCGGGGTTCAGATATAAAAAAAACTCGCTTGTGCTGTCTCAGAGACCTTGAAGCGACACAATCAGGCTAAAATCATCATTTTTATTATGTCGATAATATGTCAACATGTCCATAGACCAGAGTTGCATAGGTTCTGTTAATTTTGTCTTGCGCGTTTACCAGTTAAACGGGAAATAAGGACGAGATTTAATTTCGGACGTGCATGTCCGAAATAAGAAAACGGGAATAACTAGAATAGATGGGGCTTTAGGCACGCTTGCTACGTTGCTACAGAAATCCAAAATTTAAAAACAATTCTAGTCTATGGACATGTTCACATAGTATTATGGGCATATCAAGAAGCGAAATTTAAATGTTGACTTTTGGATGATTTTTTGGTCTGATTGTGTCGCTTTAAGTCAGGTCGTGCCATGAGTAGCGCTACCCAGCAAACACGAGACGTTGGCCCAACGTTGGCTAACTGTTGACCCACCGTCTGCGACGCTGGCCCAACAGTAAGCCAAAGTTGGGCCAACGTATCGTGTTTTCTGGGTAATACTGGTGGTACTAGTAAGACGAGTGTTCACATTATTAGATTATATATCAGCCCCTTCGCATCTATATCTGGTGTCTAGAGACAAAGACTTAAAAGTCTGTCACTCAGGAGGCCTTGGGATTAACCCTTTAACCGCCGGTGCCGCATACGTTCGGGTTTCATTTTTTATTAGCACATTAAGCACCACCTTTTAAACATGTTAAAGATAAAATGTGACATCAATCAGCAATATTTGAAAACAGTTGACCTCCATTTTGTCAAATCTGAATAATTGTCACTCACTTGAAGTTGTGGATAGCGTCAGCGAGACACAATTTCAAGTGAGTGAAAATTCGGATTGAATAATTTGGCGGTTAAAAGGTTAATGTATAATTTTACAAGTAACAGTAATAATTTTTAATGTTTAAACATCAATATTTGCAAATGTTTGGTCTCAAATTAAACAAATATGACAAATTCCGCCTGAAGTTTGTGTCTCGCTACCGCGATCCACAACTTCAGCTGGGTAAAAATTTAAATAAGATAACTTAGCGTTAACTTAACATATACCCCTGACAATTGACAGTGGCACAGTCTGTCATATGACGGGATCAGTTAATCACCACTCATCATTCTGATCTTAATAACACTTAACCCTTTAAGCCCCCACGATGCATTAAAGCATAATTTTACATCTCTGAAAACAGATTTAATTTTCCTACAACTAAGGGTTTTAGAACGAAAATTTCCATGAAACTAGTTTACCAATACGTGGTAATTTTCTTTAATTTTTAAACCACAATTTTAAAGCCGCGAATTGCTGCCGCAATTTTCGACTTGTAGTGGATGAAGATGACTATGGTAAATTCAGGATTGAAAGGGTTAAAGCGCTGACATTTTTGATTAAAACTTTTGAGGCCAAAGATGTTTTTCAGGTTTGAAATTAAAGTCATCATAAATGTCTTAGTTAGATCTTTCTGATTCATTTGAATACCTATAGTATGGGTCTACGACCATTATAAATAGGTTTACTCTACAGTGCAGGGATCGACTTCAGACGTCAGAATCTGAAGTCTGCAAAAGTCAGATTCTGACATCTAAAGTCTATCCTCGCGCTGTAGGGAACATAAGAGTATAATACTATGATTGGGACCAGAGTTTTTATGCCTGTGTATGGCATTTGGAGAAACACCATTGAGGCCTATGGTATAAGTGAGGGACCACGTTTAGCATGTCTACATCCATCCGCACTGAGGCATGAGTCTCTATTCCCTCGAAGAACCTCTCCAAAGCAACAGCCAGATGTACGTGTACACTACTGGCGTCCCCCAAAGTAATTAATGTTAACATTAATTGTTATTTTCGACAGTGGCGTTACGGTCATAACACAAAAGTATCGGCGGCCACGCCAAATGTCTTGAGCGAGAACGAGTACCGTGATTTTTGGGTCAGTTGGAGACGAGGTCAGGTGAAAGTGGGTCAAGGGAAACAGACTGGCGACCTTGAACTATTGAGTTATGTTCTTGATGAACCACATGACGTTACGTCCATATCCATATCAACGGCAGAGAATGCGGATGGATCTTGGGAACTACCAGAATATGAAGGTACAAAAATACATTATAGTTCGCTCGATATTTTCACTGTACAAATATATAATATTTAGTACTAAAGAAGCATTACTGCACTTGCTGTATTAATAAATCGAATTAATATTCGACCATAGAGAGAAACGGTGGCTCATCTGCAATGCAATGCAATGCAATGCAGGGCAATTTGATGTTATGCAACACAATCCAATACTATGCAATGCAATTAAATGTAGGCTTATTGCAATGCAATACCATGTAATTTAATGCAATGGAACGCAATGTAATGTCATGCGATACTCATGATACTGCTGCACCAGTCAAGTAAAACACTATTATTCACTGTCTCACCTGCTCACAAAATCAATATTTGTAAAAAAAAATATATAAATAATCAAATAAATATATGTGTCATCTCAATTTTTCAAGTAACACAATTTGGAGGGGGCTGATATTTTTGTATTGTTCATGTTTAATATTGATAAAAATTGCTGATAAAAAACTATTTGTATATGTGTAGGCTACCTATGTTACCATTATCTGATTATAGCAGGAGTATTCTTACATTGTCGGGGTGTTGCACGATGCCCAACGTAAAATTCACGATGAATTACGGGTAGAGACCCTTCTATTTTGTATTGTTGTACTGTATTTTCTTACATATGCGATATGGTTTGATTACGCATATGGCATAGGTCTGCATGCAAACGCGAACGGCATACATATACGATGGTGCGGAGGATGAAACCTACTTCGTGACCTGGAAGTTCAAAGGGTGTATCTCCCACTTTGCGAAGCGGGTGATCCACCCTCTCAATTCCAGGGTCGTACATAATATTCATTCACTTACTTTCAGACGATATGACGGTGGTACCCTCCTGGGGTGACGGGGTACCGGCGGCCAGTATCTACACTCGACTGCAGTGGTTCCACTTCTCCGTCAGAGCCTGCTCTTCAGCTGTGGTACGCTTTAACACATAGAGCGCCAAGTTATGGAATATAAATTTCCACCCACTTGAAGCTGTGTAGCGCTACCGCGACCCACAACTTCAAGTGGGTGAAAATTACCCATAGTGTAGTAGATTTGAGACATGCATAGGAGAAATCGTTCAAATTGTGATAAAAACACCAAATTTGGCAAAGAGCTGCACTGTGATACTGATAGGGGCCTGCATATTGGAAGGGGAACCACTTTGTAGCTGTACTGTAAGGGCTTCGTACAGTTTATCTTCACCCCCCCCCCCCCCTCCCGCTAGCGCTTTAAGGGTTACTTTCAACTTTTTGACCACCAAACGCAATTATAGTCGCTTTTAATTACTTATATTTATCTGTTGATATATCAAAAAACGGTTGTTGCCTTTCGTGGGAGAATTTCTGCCAGGCATTACTTGTGCATTTTTCAAAATGATTCATTGTTATTTATAAATCGTTTTCCATTTGAATTTTTAATCATCTGATAATATTAATAACTGTGATGTTTGTTTTAGTTAACAAACAAAGACTTTCCAGAAGTCGCACTGCTTGACCTATTTGTCACTGTGTGTTGTTTCGCAAAGTCAAACTTGCAAGAGAAAATAATATTTACTACATCATTAATATTGGGTATGCTCGTTCTGGAAAACCCAACAAAATTATGTCGTTTATTTTAATACCCATTACAAAGATCATCTTGGTATTTTAAGGGTGATCTTTCACCCCTTATATAGTATGAATAATTATGTCCTTATATGGGGTGATTGGCTATCATGTGACCCTCTGAGTGGGTCAGAGGGTCACATGATAGCCAATCACCCCATATGAGGAAACACTTGTGCCCCATCTTGTGGCAACTTTGATTTTTTTGTCACAAAATTATTCATACAATATAAGGGGTGATAGATCACTTTAAAGTGTTCAGTTACACAGTTTCCACCTATCACCATACCGTTGGATATGAAAGTGTGTATCTGTGACTTTGTAAAGTGGCAGATACACCCTTTTATATCTAAGGGAACGCAGCGATATGTCATGTGGATCGAACTGTTCAAATTTCTGTATTTTCTTCAGATCGCCCTTGAGCGACAGGTTTTCTGGCTGACTTGGTCAGACCGGAAGATCAAAATAGGTCGTGGTACAGTGCCAGGCAGACGTATGATCACCGAGTACTGGGAGGACGATTGGCAAGGTATATATATCCCAGCAAACACAAGACGTTGAGCCAACGTTGTTTTAATGTTGGGCCAGCGTCGCAGACGGTGGACCAACATTAAACCAACAATGGTTCAACGTCTCGTGGGGTCATAGCAAAATGATTTCGATCTTAGGTGTGTGATTTGTCTAGATGGAATCTCGACCAATCACACACCTAATGATTTAAAAAGATATAAAGAATAAAAACATAAAAGTGTTGTTTAATAGTATATGCAAGCGAGCCAATTGTAACTCTGCTTGCTCGTGAATTTATTTATCGCAGTGGTTATTGACAGGGACACCCCTGTCAATAGTGCAGTTATGCGTTATTGACAGGGAGATGATTAGCCAATCAGTGCTTCCCACACATCACGCCTCCACCATCCCAGAAAAAGGCACATATGTGTTGTTAAAATGGCTGCGAGAATAGAGGCTGGTTCCTCCTTCTCAAAGTGGGAAAAATAGAATAAGACGTTGGAAAGCTTCAAATCTAGCCATCAAGTAGAATTTAGTGTATTCTGTATCAAGAACGGTTCTGGCTGCTGCAAATAGAAGGCTATCGCCGAAGGTTTTGCATTACCCATATGATCACAAATACGTTCACGCTCAGTATGGCTGCATTCATTCGGGCAAGCCGAGGAGCCAAAGTTCAGGACTGCGCCCCAATCAACCGAAATTAGGGCTATTCAAAATCGTATAATATTATCACCCATACACTAAGTATCGTATGACATGAACACCCATTGCTGACAGGGTCACCCTGTCAATAAGACATCAGCACCCAATGCTGACAGGGTCACCCTGTCAATAATACATCAATAACCATTGCTGACAGGGTGATCCTATCAATAAGACATCAAACCCCATTGCTGACAGGGTGACCCTGTAAACATGGTCAATAAGACATCAGGGTGACCCTGTCAATAAGACATCAACACCCACCACTGACAAGGTGACCCTATCAATAATGCATAACCACCCATTGCTGACAAGTTTACCCTGTCAATAAAACATCAACCACGACTGCTGACAGGGTTACCCTGTCAATCAGACATCAACACCCACTACAGACAGGTTAACCTTGTTAATAATACATCACCACCCACTGCTGACAGGTTCATTCTGTCAATAAAACACAATCACGTCCACTGCTGACAGGGTAAAACCGATGTAACACAGGCTCTTATTGGTTTCATTTTTTAGCTACTGATTGGTTGGTATTTACCCTGTCAATAACATATTCTGATACACTGTTGACAGGGTCATCCTGTCAGTTATGCATAAATGATCACTATCGACAGGTTGACCCTCTCAGCTGTGTTTGTTAATGAAGTATTGACAGGGTGGACCTGTCAGGGTGACCCTGTCAATAACAGTTGAAACTGCAGTATTGACAGGTTCACCCTGTCAATAGCCTCCGCCTTTATTTATTCACTGTACACTTCCACGTTTATTTTCATGAATATATACATGCATAATTAAAAGAAACACAATCATACTCTGTTAAAACACAACTACGTTTCGTTATTATTAAAAATAATTAATAAAAAAATTCTGAATATCATGATTTGTGTTTTTACTCTTTAAATAACAAAAAAATAAAAACAAAAATAAAGCTATTGCAAGATAGATACATTACTTTCATTCCTATCTATCTCACAATAGCTTTGTTTTTTCTGAAATAATTAAATGTTAATTTAACTCATTCAAGACGGCACTCTCAGTACATACATGTTTCTGTGGACGGGTCATTTTTAAAAATGTACTTTTTATGACGTCACATAACACGAGTTATCTCGGGCTCCGTCCTGTACCGTCGAAGTAGCTTGCCCGAGATATCTCGGGCTCCGTCTGGAATGAGCTAAATTTAGTTTATTTTTTTCCCCTGGTAATTTTAATACTGTATTGCTCATCTTCTATTTATTATATTCTATATTTGTCCCGTTTGCAAACTTATGTGAGCATCAAACTTTATGTTTGTTTTTCTTTAAAACATGACTTCTTTATCAATAAAAAACACGAAAAGCTACATCTATGATATGTGTATGTTGGTGTACGCGTCATTTTTGAACCAATCATGTTATTATATATTATTTCCTTGCCTGGTACGCTCAGCTAGTACAAGCTAACAGTCTGATTTGGTTGTTTCTCATAATAGGAATTGAAAATGGATTTCTAGACGAGATTGTAGCAGTTCATTTGACAACATATGATGGTGAAATGGGTGAATGGCGCTTCCATCAACAAGATGGTAAGACTATTTTCGAACGTTTTGTTCCTGTAATTGTCCGAGACATGCTTTATTGCTTTAGGACTCCTTATCACACTCTGTTCAATGGTGTGAGACGTATATCGATATCAGTCTATATCGCACTGGGCTCCCAGCAAGCACAAAACATTTGTATGACATTTATAAAATATTGGAGCAGCGTCACAGACAGTTAGCCTATATATAGTTGACAGTTTTGACAAAATATAAACATTGCTCTGTTTCGTGTTGTATGGAAATATAGCAGCACATGTTGAACAAAAAAGGACGTCTCATAAAGTCTCACACCTTATTCATGAACAAGTGTTGTATGTTCCCATATCATTGCATATCGCACTCAGTTTTCGTGTTGTATGGAAATTCAGCACATGTTCAATGAAAAAAGCGTTCGCCAAAAAGCTCACACCTAATTCATTGAACTAGTGTTGTATGTTCCCATATTGCACACAAATGAACACCAATCGATTGCACAATAATCTGATCAACGTTTGTCACATGGTGCTCGGCCTAACATTACGTCTTATGCTATTATTTGTTCAATTTGTTTTTAAAGGGTTTAACGCAACCGTTATCCACACACCGGACGTGAACTACACTACACCTTGGTTGACCTTCAAGCAGTCTTACGTGACCTTCAGCGTACAGACATGCGAGTCCGCGGAGCTGATCCTGTCTCACATTCCCGCCGTACCAACGTATGAGAGCTACAAAATCACATTGTCAAATGGGAAAAGCTATATTCACAGGTTTGTATAAACGATGGAGACCAAATGGTTTTATGAAATTTGAAATTATTATAGATGTCTTAGTTATATCTATCATTTTTTTTAATTCGTTCAGTGCGGGGACCGTGTTTAGACGTAATAAATCTATAGTCCATAGACATCTGATTCTGAAAGGGTTGAAGGAAAGTAGATACATCAAAGCAAATGTAAACTAAACAGAGAGTATCATAGATCCTGAGAAAGTGGCACACCCCATCGCAATATAATTATATATTACTTGAAAAAATAGTGTCCTTGCAATGAAAATTGTACACGGTTCACTACATAAAGGAGCGATCCATCGTTTTAATTATTCAACAAAATAATCTGATATGCGGCAATACATGCATTTATAATCTCTGATAACCAATTACATCAGCAAGTATCACCATTAGCTGCTCTGCAAAGCCAACAGGCAATATTACTTACTTGTAGCGTAAGCAGATACTGCCTTTTAGCTTTGCAAGGCTCCATAATCCTATACTCTAGATTGCATAAGTACAATAAATCACAACACACAAATAATCTTGGCCAGTGCTCTACTATCCGCAGATTCAGATTAATTTATTCCCTTCATGTATAACACTCTATAAAATGGCGGGTTCCATAAACAGTCATCTGTTTTCACTAATCCACGAACACATAACCTACATTGCATTCGGTTTTTAACCCTTATCCTGCAAAGTTATTTTATTTAAATTGTCAACCACTTGAAGTTGAGACACTTGTTCAATTTGGGCACAAATATTAGCAAATTTTGATGTTAAGACACACATTTTATTCCCAATAACAGTGATTCGGTTGACTGATAAAACAGATTAAAAACGGCAATACGTGATCAGCAACATAAGATTTAAGTAGTCGTCTTTCTTTTGCTCCAGGGACAGCTCCGCAGAGGCTGTAGAATCACGTGATACGTATGACCTGATTCATTGCGACCAGATGCGGCCATTTTGGATCACGTGGGATGATGGCTGGATTCAAGTTGGTCAAGGATTAGCTTTGGGAGACATGCCACTTCTTAAGTTCAATGATTCTGAACCATACCAAATAAACGGTATTTCTCTGACAACTCCAGGAGGTGAAGGATTTTGGGAATTCCTACCTTCTTCAAGTAGGTGATGCACAAATAAGCGTCGTTCTTAAAAAGCACTTGATATTTCTTAATATTTCTCCATCGATGCAATGCATTGTAAAATCATAGTGTCAATGTTAAAAAAATATGTTACATCAGTCGTTTTTAATCTGTAATTGTCTCATTTTGAAGCCAAGCCAGAGCATTGACGTCTTACTTTAAGCAGTACTGTCTTTTGGCTTTGCAGAGCATAGTAGGCTACCTCGTATTGTAAAATATGTTTATTTTTAGTGAACACTTATCAGTTTCGTACTGGTCAGGAGACGTTAGGAGAAGGTGTGTGGTTGTACCCCAACCAGGAGTACATCAACTTCACTGTGCAGGCTTGTCGTGATGCTCAAGTAGGCCTGGCATTCACTCCAGGAAACATGGCGACCGACTCATATACGGTGGTCCTATACTCTAACAGAACGTCACGCCTCATTTATACAGACAACAAAGGAGAGAAAAGCATAATGGCAGAAACCACAACACGTAGACTCCTACATTGTCACATGCCAGTCAAATTTAAGGTACAGTAAATAAATGGTGAAGGCTTGGTGAAGAGTACTAAGCTGCCACCAACCTTGTTCCATATTGAAGGCCTTGTCCACTCCAATGTCTGTTATTTTTATATATATTCAGCAGGTGGCGTTTATCTTTACTATCTCCGTAGTAAACAATGCTTCCTAGGCATCGCCTTATCCCGTTAATGTCATTGGTCCGACACACGATTGAAGGCGATAACATCAAACGTGTCACAGTACAATGCATTTAATATATAATACTAGTACTGTATGAGGAAAATGGCACTAACACAAGTGGTTCTCGTGTCAATAAATATATTTAAACAACCTAATAATAGCATATTTCAACTATAACTTTTATAAGCGGCTTTCATACATTGTGAACCTATGTCAAATTTATGTTTTAGATAAGCTGGGAAAATTTGTTTATCCAAGTAACTGTCATTGGGGATAGAGGAAGCAACGTAATACTGAGCACGGAAGTCAAAATACCAGATATAACAGCAGTGACCTTTGCAACAGGAAGTGAAACTTCTGGATTGTGGGAAATTAATCAATATAATGGTAGGTCTAGAGTGACATCACTGACATAAACAATCAGGCCTAGCATGGTGGTAATACCCTCATGGATTTGTATATTTCCCAAAGAGTAAGAGATAGATAATTAAAGTAGGTTGGTTAAAGCATTTGAGTCGTTTTGGTTCACTTTTTCATAATGTTTACTTCTGACGTTGACCACGCCGCGCTTGTGGGTGGGTCTATATACACTCTAAACAATATAGGTTCTGCAGAAGGAACCCTTCAGTACTTTTACCATGCAACCCCCGGAGAACCCTTGCAGGGTTCTCCGGGGGTTGCATGGTAATAGTACTGAAAGGTTCTTTTTAAAGAACCTATATTGTTTTTAGTCTACAACCTGTGCTCAGTGAATAGTGACGACCCACCTACTGTAATTATGTCATAACAGACCTGCAAGCTTTACACAATTATCAATTATCGTAAAATATCATATGGTTTAAAATAGTTCAGTTGATATGAGGGTTATAGTATAGTTATTTCATAAATTTTAAATATAACAGAGTCTTCGTATAGTTATTGACTAAAATGTTCACTTTCTTTCATGAATTTTATTTCTCTTTCAAAACCAAAATGTCCAGATATGATGATGCAGTAATGGAAGAGTTGATAGACAGACTTTGTGTGCTTCAAACGTGCTCTATATTAATTTGCAACTCATTCAATTCAAAGATCAAAGTAACAATCGTAAGGTAGTACGCATATTTGATTGATTAATACCCTTCATACATCAGATTTTCACACTAATCCGCAAGAGAAAGAACAAACTCGTTGACCAGGTGAATATCCACACAATTAAATACTATATACTTGTTTTTTCCCACTGTCAGGCTCGGGTTTGCCAGTGGTTGCCGACGATCTCGGGAGAAGTCGAGCCTTGTGGAAGGAAGAGGGGGGAGGGAAGATGCAAACTCCACAATATTATTAACGTTTTACAATAATATTGATTGCTACAATTCCATGCAAACAGTGTTATTTATAAAGGTATTAATATGTGCATACATCTTTGTCGTACACACAGATGACACCCTGATGTTCAGTACAGATGGTGATAATAGTTTTGAAGATTTCGCTGTGACCACGAGAGGGCGTGATTCCTTAGCTGTGGCGGTGCGAGCTTGCTCACACGCCTACTTCATGCTCGGCAGTGTATTTGGTGACATGCGCACACAAACTTACAAGGTACACATGCAATTTGTGATTCAAAACAGCACGTGCTGATAATATATACTTATAGTAGCGACCTTTTTTCAAAATGGAGCGAGAAGAATGAAGTGAATCCTTTACCACAAATCACTTCCCGTTTGGCGAAAAGGAACATTCAGTTTCACTCACTTCAAGTTGTAGATCGCGTCATTAAACCTTTAACCGCCGGTGCCGCATATATTCGGGTTTTCATTTTGAATAATCACATTAAGTACCACCTTTTAAACATGTTAAACATAAAAAGTGATATCAATCAGCAATATTTGAAAACAGTTCAACTCCATTTGGTCAAATCTGAATAATTTTCACTCACTTGAAGTTATGAATCGCGTCAGCGAGACACAACTTCAAGTGGGTGAAGATTCAAATTGAATAATTTGGCGGTTAAAGGGTTAAACCCTGAAGATATATCAAAGCATGATTTTGTATCACTAAAGTATGACTCAATTTCCTAAAACCTAAGGATCATGGGATGACAATTTTCATGGAACTGTTTAACAATAATTACAATATATTTTTTTTCACTTGCCACTCACTTCAAGTTATTTTCATCCACTACAAGTCGAAAATTAAGAAAGCAATTCCCGGCTTGTAGCGCATGAAGATTATAATGGTAAATTCAAAGGGTTACGCATAAGTAGGTGAAAGTATAGTAGGGGAAGATTAACCTAATCATAAATGATTGTAATGTTAACTAGATGTATGTGGGCCTTTGGCATCCAAGTGCTCAGCAAAGCTTTGGTGTTTAGTTATTTAGGCTGACCGGAATTGTCACTGTGAAATGTTTTCTGAAATGATCCAAATTATAAATTAGAGCATATATCCAGGTTTTAACAATAGTGAATTTCAAATGAATGAGAAAATTAATATTAAAAAGCAACTCAACACTTAAAACGTAAACTGGTTTTGAATGAAATATATACATATATAACTAAATTAGTTAATGTAAATAACATGAGAGTGTGTATGTATGTCTGCTATAATATATAACTAAATGATACAAAAGTCGATATCGACATATTTGGCATTGTTTTAAGGTATTCAGTGTGATGTGGGTTCTGTTGAACGTATTAATATTGATTGTCTAATAGCTCTTCCAATCAACGAAATTATAAACAATTACAAAAAGTCATTTACATTTGCGATAAGTAGTATTATTTATGATGGGGTATATTTAAGTATCACTAAAGGCATGGTATGGAATTAAATTGCAGCTTCAATAATATTAACGTAATAGCTCTTTCGTGCTTTTGTCACCAGGTAATTCTTGGGTCTGGAATTAACGACCTGTCCATGATAGTACACGAAAACAACGACATACCCATGAACTACAGCATTACAACGGAAATACTGGACTGTGGGGAGTGGCGGGCATTCTGGATCAGCTGGGATAAGGTAGGCGAGGATTCGTTCATGTATGGAATGGTGTAAAAATGTAAAGTATTTACAGTGCGGGGACTCACTTTAGACGTCAGCTTCTAAAGTCGGTCCCCACACAAAAAAAAATTACAGCTGTATATATAATGGCCGTGGGTAAGTCCATCTTTACTCTTTCAGCGCGGGGACAGTCTTTAGACGTCATAATCTGACGTCTGAAGACGTCAGATTCTGTCATCTAAAGACGATCCCCACACTGAGAGAATTAAAATATTTATAATGGTCGCTGATCCATAACATATGTATTCAAATGAAGCGGGAAGAGCTATAACTAAGACATTTATGATGACTTCAAATTGAAAAAAATTGTACTCCATGGTTTATACAAAACTGTTTCAGCGTTGAAAGCGGACAAATCGTGTTAACCCTTTAAGCGCCGGTCCCGAATATGTTCGGTTTTTCATTTTTTTATTACCACACTAAGTACCACATTTTAAACATGTTAAAGATAAACTGTGACATTAAATCAGCAACATTTGAATAAAGTTGACCTCCATTTTGTCAATTCTGAATAATTTTCACTCACTTGAAGTTGTGGATCGCGTCAGCGAGACACTACTTTAAGTGTGTGAAAATTAAAAATGAATAATTTGGCGGCTAAAGGGTTAACCATCAGTTCTGCACATTTACCCAGCAAACGCGATATATTGGCCCAAGGTTGGGTCAATGTATTGTGTTTTCTTCGGTATATCCAAGTCTGTGATGTGAGAGAATGGGAATGAACTGGAATGTACCAGCATGTTGCCATTGAATAATCCTGTGTTTGGACTTGACGATGCAATACATCTGATAATTTCGTTCTGCGAGCCACGCAATCAATGTTTTTGTACCATTATACACTTTCAAAGTGAATGCAAACCACAACAGCGTAGTAGATCTACCTGCGTAGCTCGAGAGGTTTTTTTCTTAATTTCATGGTGATATCACACAAAGTATAATTATATCACTCATGTAATGATAAATGTGTCACAAAGGACGAAAACTGTCACCGTGAAAAATATAGCTGATTGTCACTTGTACTTGTATATACACATTTTTACATCATTATCATGACTTTTTATAATATAAAATTTTAATGTGTATCACTAGAATATACTGACACTTAAGACTTGCCATAGTCAACATGGTCAATACAATGCAATATAATCTTTATATCTATCTATTATACGCCTATTTATAAGTAGCATAAATAAACATTGACATGTAACTTAACTGACTGTAACATTAAATTTGTAGTGTATTTTGATTAACTAATGTACAATTAAAGAATAAAAATAAACCTTTTCAATTCCAAAGGGACTATATTATGTCTTGCAGGGATCGATACTGGTCGGTTACGGGGCAGAAATTGGCAGGAAAGTCTTCATGAACACCGATATCCCTATCAATCACCAGGTGGTACAGGTGTATATGGACACTGGATCCCAGGAGGCCGGATCCTGGCATCTTGTTGGACTAGACGGTGAATATCGAAACGACCCAGATCTCAGCCATGTGATTGGTTGAGATGGCCATCTCGACCAGTCAAATGGCTAAGATGATCTGGATCAAATGTTTTCAGAACCCGGATGGAAGTTTTTTTTTCATTTTACTACCGTAACTGAAGTTTTCTTTTCACACGGATTTTATCTGAACAGACAGAATATATCGCTTTATCATGCTTAGTGCTTCCTGAGAGAATACTTGCAATTTTGTTCCTCAGAACTATATCCTTTTCTATTAAACTGTTACCCTCCCGAACTTGATTGACCAAAATGGTGTTTCTTTTGCATGCCTAAGTTTATGACTTTCTAAAAAAGTAGCAGTAATAGCCTAACGTTTGTTACCAGTACCCTATCCTACCATGATCTGGTCCCGTAGTAGTCAAGTTGCTACTCGTGAATCAGCCGAACGCCTCATTTTTAAGCGTCCCTCCCAGTGCGGCTCTGTAAAGCAAAAAGGCAGTAGGGCCCAACTGCAGTTATTGTCGTTTTCCGTTGTACCTCAGGGTAGCATCGTGTCCCACACTGAAAATATAGTACTTGCATTGAACAGCGGGGAGACGACCGGAAATCACAATCGTTTTACCTGGGTATCTGTCGAATTTCATTGTACCCAACGTGATGGTCAATTATTGTAAATTACCTATTTTCTGTTGTAGCCTTGTATATTTGTCTTCTACATTAGAGTAGCATAAATAAAAACAATCAAGCAAAATATCTACATTTTCTACATGATTTTTGTTAGTGTGGCTCGGAGCAAAACCTCATGTACGTCAATAAAAAGATATTTAGACTAAATTTAACATTTTATCTTTAACATGTTTAAAAACTGGTAAAAAAAATAAAAATGAAAAAAATACAAATATAATCGGGAACCACGGTTAAAGATTTATACATGTGATGGTTTACATTATAGGTAATACATACAATGTAGGAAGCAAGGACACACTAACAAATGGAGATCCCACCGTCTCTATTATACCATCAGGCACTTCTCTGCCTCTGAGGCTACGTGTTTGCGAAGAGGGGTATGTATCTCTAACCTCACTTCAAGGTGAGACAAACTTCGTGGGCTTTGGCACTGAGGCCAACAGCCAAACAGCCATTGGGAACTTAGGCTCTTCCACAATCATGGAGTCTTCGGATACTCAGGGAATTGTTTCTTGTGATGAGGACAGGACATTCCGGGTTGGCTGGGAAGAAGGTGTCCTGGATGTCACATCTGGATGTTGCGGTATTATACAGTGGAATGATAGCAATGTGTCAACACCCAACATAAGCCGTGTACAGCTGAAGACCCCATATGACAGCGAAGGCAGATGGCAAATACCAACTGCTGCAGGTCAGTGTGTACAATTATACAATTATACTGCAATGCAAGGACAGAAGGCATGCAGTTCTGCATTTTGGCTTTTCATGGTACCATCAAACCAGTGCGGCACCCCGGTGCTGGGAGGTGGAACTAATGATTTGCTAGTCCAGCCCACCAGTGTTAATTTGTTAACCCCTAAGTTAACCGCCAAATCCATTGGAATTTTCATCCACTTGAAGTTGTGTGTCGCTGACGCGATCCACAAATTCAAGTGAGTGACAATTATTCACATTTGACAAAATGGAGGTCAACTATTTGCAAATCTTGCTGATTGATGTCACGTTTTATCTTTGACACGTTTAAAAGCTGATATGTAATGTGCCGACAAAAAATGAAACCACTTTGGACGTCAGTCTAAAGTCGATCCCCGCACTGAAACAGTAACACATTTAAAATGGCCGTAGACCCATAACATGGGGAATTCAAACGGAAGAAAAATTTGACCAAGTCACCTATGATGTTTTATTTTTTTATTTTTTTCAATTTTGGCATCCATGGTTCATATAAAAATATTTCAGCGCTGACGTGTTAAATTTCTATTGTTTATGGCTGCTTCTTTCCTTTCTGTTTGTTAAGGAGCCGGTGTTGAGGTTTACACACGAGGACTGGGGGCGGCCTATTCTGAGTTCTGGCAATCTACCTTGGGCATCACCAGCCTCGTCTTCAATATCACAGCAAGAAAAGACGCCATGGTTCTCCTAACGACTGCCCTATATAAAACACGCCCCCTTGTGTATGAGATAAAACTGGGATATAACTCTAATCAAAAGTCTAAAATCACTAGACTTGACACAGATCTCAGTGAAGAAGCTGAAACTCCAGATATTTTAAATTCCAATGAAAAAAGGTCATTTTGGATCTCCTGGCCAAATCTTCGAGTAAATGTTGGACGAGGGACAGTGGTTGGTGAGGATATGTTTTTGACATTGCACTTGGAGTATAATATACCAATTGGAGCATTCAGTTTCTCTACAGGGGCGGCAGTATCAGGAGTGTGGCACTTGGAGGATTACAGTTACATCGGTGAGTCATAATGACGAGATCAGCCAATACAATCCGTCATTCACTAGTTATTTAAATTAGGGGGTAGAATACAATGCATTTTGTAGAATATACGAATATTTCAGTAGTAGTATTTTGAAAATATGATATTATTTTACGTGGTAGCTTATAACTGTCTGTAGGCCTACGAATTTTCTGGATAATTATCCAACTTATCTCCTGAAATGCTGCTCATTTTCTTCAAACCCTTCCTCATGTTTCTAACTACAATGTATTGTCTGTGATTGTGTAGAAAAGATGCATAGAAGATAGCACCTTAACATTTTTGTAGGTGTGCATGATTTCTAACAAATTCAATTGGATTCTTGTTCTTGTATTAATTGTATGTGAGTAAAGTAAAATAAGAGTATTCATTTATACTTGTGTGCTCAGCCAAAAATAAGACTTACTCACAAAAACGACTCTACTGAATCAATCTCAATACCACACTTTCAATTTGAAATACGTCAAATACCTTTCTAATAAGTATAGGCCTTTTCATCTTTTTGTGTTTATTTCTATAAAATGGCATAGGTACAGATTTTGGAGACGTCATTTTGATGTAGGTTACTAGCCCTTGTAAGGTTACTAGATAAGTCAGAAAATTACCAAAAAATGACAAAAAAGTACCGGGGCTGCTTAAATGAATCAATCTAAATGCTAAATGTTGCAATTATAACACAAATACTCTTTCTAGTAAAAAAAAAATAGTATTTAAACTGACGAATTTGATTTGCAGATGAGGTAGTTACTACTGAAGCACCCAGTGGTGAGTATCCTTTAATGCAATAATAATAAATGCATTACATTATAAAAGTAATACATACCAGGGGTAAATATTAGAAGTCGTACCTGGGTTATTCTCAAATTGCGGTATATTTTGTATCTCGGAGGACTATTTTTCATAGTAATGGAGAATTTCGATTTCATTTTCAAAATTGATGTTTTTTTGGCAATAAATAATTGTCCCATGATTACTTTTTTATGTTTAACATTTAAATGAAAAAATTGTTCCATCGATTTTTGTCAATCCTGTCACCAACAACTAAAAATACGAAATCCTTAGATATAGGAAAACTTACATATCTCCCATTCATCAGATAGCGCTGAATGATAGGAAACGATTACAAAAAGAGTTCTAAATGCTTGTACTTTTCCACATTTTTTTCCAGTGAAAATTGATATGGTTACAACATTTTGGCCAGAACTGTTACCGATTCTATTCATGGAAGTGACAGACACAAATAATTCGCAATTGAAAACATAGTTATCCTATTGATATTAAGTTTAAAGTCGTGCATAAATAGGTATATATTGTCTTTTAAAACGATATCGAGACGAGATTGTGAAACATTTTACTATCAGCCCCGTCACTATGATATGGTAACAGACTTGGCATTATTTGTAAAAAAAATAATAATTTACTAAATACATTTTCACATCCTATTTTTTCTGGATAAATTCGAATTGCATTTCTTAATATTAATAGATTTTAATAATAGAAATCAAATGTTATAAAATCAGACATATTTTTAAATATTGGTAACAGAGCTTATTTGCGACTTATTTGCGAAGAGAATTGACAATATTTATTGAAATAAGGATTTTTATTAAAATGCTTGAGTAATATTATATATTTCAGTCGGTTTAATCAAATAAATTATACTTGGCGTGCATGCTATATAGCAATAAACTATTTTTTAATTATATGACTATTTGATTGAATTGTGGTAACAGTGTTGACTTTTTGCGTTGAAGTTGATTTTTCGTTATTCCCAAAGCGTAAGAATTTTTTTATTTGTATGTCTGTTTCGTTTATATTGTTTGGGTGCATTTATTTTTATTGTAATGGCACATGTTTTCAATTTATTTTGAAACATACTCTATCAACTCTGTTACCTGATTATTGTAATTACTTGTCATAACTGTTATCGTAAACGTATTAAAACTATTAATAATTGGCTAACCATAATATATTATTTTGTTGTAATATTATTGTCATTTATATCCACTAAATATATACAGAAGTACAATTTTTTTATTGCGATATCACATCAAATTAAAAAAATATATCTGAAAAATATATACTTTTTAATGTAATTTAAATATGTTTAATCACCACTATAATGGAGATGTAGGTGGTTCCCCGTACGCCAATCAAATTTATGTCATAGTGTATGGTGACTGCTTACTTGAAACGTAAGCACTTACTGCCTTTAGACTTTGCCAGGCAGTATAGGGTGTGGGCTGTACAGCTGCATGTAAAAATATATATATATATCTAATTGTTATTCACATATGGCGATAGTTAGCGTAATACATTTTTTTCATAGGTCGTTGACTTTTAAAATATTTGTCATTTAATCTAATGAAAAAAATTATTATTCTAAAATATGATCACATCTGATTACATCAATCAACAAAGCAGCTTTAAGAGATGTTGCAAAGTTAAAAAATTCCAAGCATCCCAAAAAAATGTGGATATGGGTGGGTGGGTCCAGGACCATTTTGGATAGAAAATAGAATATTGGAGAACCATCAAAAAATATATATATTTGTTGATTATTGGTTTCAAAATAAAGAAATTGGCTAAGGGGGTGGGTGGGTTATGTGAGACCTATCAAAATTTTTGGGGGATGTATGGACTTTTTTTTAACTTTGCAAGGCCCCTAAGTGAAATCATTTACAATATTTTTTGCACAGAAACAACAGCTGATGATCACGTGACTGGTGTAACCAGTGAACCCACAGCGCCTAGCCAAACTAGAAGTACAAGTATCAGCAGCACAAGTACCAGCAGCACAAGTACCACAACTACCAGTACCACAAGTACCACCTCATCTACCTACAGTACTGCTGACAGTCTATCCACTGCAGAGACAGAAGAAAACACAGACAGTGGAGGTAGGCCTTTTAATAAGAACTCTCCAAAGCCAACAGCCAATAACTTCTTACTTGCGAAGTAATCCTAGTGCTATTGCATTAAGTAATGAATTATTTCAAATGATTAGCCCTTAAGAAAGTTAACTTATATAATTAATTTTTTTACCCACTTGAAGTTGTGTCTCGTTACCGCGACCCACAACTTAAAGTGGGTGAAAATTACTTACATATATCTGAAAGTTATATCCAAACATATGCCAGTTTGGGAAATTTTTCCTTAAAATTTTCTCGTTTGAAGAAAAAAATAAAAAAGTTGAAACGGCTTTAGACTTGATTAACCATTACTCCTTGAGGAGCTGAATTATTTTATATAAACCATGGAGACCGAATGGGTTTTTTTTCAATTTGAAATCATTATAAATGTCTTGGTTATCTCTTTCTGATTCATTTGAATACTTATGTTATGGGTCTACAGCCATTATAAATATTTTTACTCTCACGGTGCAGATATCGACTTTAGACGTCAGAATCTGACGTCAGACGTCAGACTCGGATGTCTAAAGTCGATATTTGCACTGTAGAAGTTAACGTTGTAGTAATAACTACTGTAGATCTGGCAATATTCGCGGGGTTTTAATTTTCGTGAATTTTGCGAGAAAGGTTAATTCGCGAATTCAAGAATTTTCGCGAAAATTATTATTATAATAGCGCTACTAAAGAAAAATCAAATTTTGCGAATTCTAAGCTTAGTGAAAATGCTTAAAATAAAAAAATTATCAGAAATTTAAACGTGCGAAAATTATCAGATTTACAGTAACCATGCGTGTCGTCTGTTTGTTTGTCTGTTTTAGGTTTATCAGCTGGGGAGATTGTCGCCATAACGTTCGCTGTGGCGGTGGCGCTTGCCGTTCTGGTGGCTGTGGTTTTCTTCGGCTATAAGTATTACAGGCTGAAGGAGTACGGGGAGTTCGCCGAGTCGGCGCAGCCCATAGAGAACCCAACCTACGAGGGCAATACGATGCCAATGACGGACGATCCGTTCGACATACGAAACGCATCTAACGTTTCCCATTTTGACAATCCTTTCGTGGGAGAGGAGCCCACACCATCGAACTCGGACATCAGATTGGGTGACGATTATGGCTATGACTGAGTATGAAGGCAACAATAATTGTACAATCAATATAATATTCGCATCACGGCAGATTATTGTGTCATACTATCATAATGTTATGTGCATCATAACTATATTCGCAATTTTTTCGCCGATTATTCAGTCAATTCTCAACCGATTTTCACGAAATTTTGCACAGCACGTTGTTCTATTCCTATGCCTGCTCGCAAAATAGTAGTCAGTATTTTAAAAGTTGGACCTTTTGACATGTAATGTAATTCGACAAGGCTTAAACGGAGTAAAAGTTCATGGAGGGACGTCATGATGAGAAATTGACTATATTGTACATCGTTTAGTAAGACTAACTCTAAACTATTATGGGTAAAACCAAAAATTGGGGTAATTTTACATAAAATTAGTGTCCCCAGGACTTAAAAGGTCCGCATTTTGATTTAAATATAATACTATTAAAAATAATTGATGCAACTCCACGTTTAGGCATTACTACTTAATAATGTTTAGATTATTTGTAAAAAATATATATATATATGGTTTTATAAGAGCTCTATGTCATAGTAAACTTGGAAAATGGCATGTCCCCAGAGAAAATTCCACTATTTGAAACTTCACTGTAGGATTGGAACTCACAATATAATTCTAGCAATTACATTTCATAGCTAGACATTGTTCACTTAAACTAATCAATGATCAAAATTCGACCTGAAATTGATATCGATATAAATAATTTTGATGAATATACATGTCCCCACATTTGCACTCTACTCCGTTACCATCATTGTAACATGCCCCATCAAGTGAATAATCATCATCAAGTGTAGTTTGACACACTGAAGGGCCTTATACGAGTTTTTCACCTTGAAAGAATTAATATTGTTGAGTTATTCGAAACAGGTATTACCAAAAAGTTAGAAAATATACTTTTGTTTTTACTACTCCGTTCCTAGCCTTGTGAGTATAAAAACGAGTTTGGTTTTATGCTTGCATGCCTACAACACTTGCTATGGGGACTATTGCCACCCGTGTGATATATCTTTGAATTATTGCCCATATCTTTTCATTAATCCCAAGAATACTTTTAATTTTACTACTCCGTTCCACTCTACTCCGTTACCAAGAAAATGGAACGGAGTGGTGAATTGTCAAATTTTATGGGTTTTACAGTCATAATGATTGATGATATAATCTTTTAAAACATGGCTCGTTGTCCCCATATAAATAGAGCACCCATTTATGATCGATGTTATGATAAGAAAATATACAGTTTATATTTATGTCGAGCCAAACATTTGGTAACGGAGTTGAGTATTTTTTGGCTTGGTAACGGAGTTGAAATAAGGATTTTTGTTTATCCTATCAATTTTTTTTAAAATTTTATTAGTTTTAAGGTACGATTGTTTAGTATGATGTTTCAATAAGGATATCACGTTTAAAAGTGTGATGTCAAGCTAAACAAAGTGACATATTTTTTTAAATGGTTTGGATTTGGTAACGGAGTAGTAAGTGGAATGCTGCAACTTTTTTAAAATGACGTTTTTAAAGCAAAAAAAAAAATTCTAGCGCAGCCAGTGGCTTTTTATGCTCTATTGGGATCAGTGCACCAAACCCATAAAGTAGTTTTCCTCCTCTTTGATGGTCACCTCACTGCCATTTTTGATGCTACAAAATTACCCCAATTTTTTATTTTACCCATATACAGTATTTTTCAATGCCATTTTCAGGGTAGTTGGGCATGGGACACCTTGCGAAATTTCACGTAAAAAACGGTTGAAAATTGACTGAGAAATCGGCGGAAAGATGCGCTACAAGTTAATGTGATGGCGACTATACTGCTGTGCAAAGGCAAAATGCAGTATCTGCTTACTTTACAAGTAAGCAGATACTACCTTTTCAGTGGAGTTCATACTACATGTAAATCATCTATCGTTGTCGACCCTTTGCTACCAGAGTGTCGTTTATGCCACTCAAATGAGTGGCATAAACGACCATCTGGTTGCCAGGGGGGATACATGGTATATATAATTTCCTCGGGTGGATGGAGGTAACCCTTATCCTGCTGGAACCACGTCAGGTAAACTACGCATCATTTTGTCGATATTTCTTTTTGTTTGCATTGACTGTAAACCTGGTTTGCTCATCTGTGTTTTTCATAGGCCATAAATAACATACATTTCGGTATAAAACTACTTTTAGGTGACAGAACGTGATGGTATGAGTTGATTATGCCGTTTGAGATGGTCAGTATGTGTGGTCTAATGTGTTGTATGATGTAAACAAGCTTGTTTACATGACAATTTATACGTCTTGGAAATAGTTTCGTCTTTTTCGATGCTTTAACATTGTTTTTTTTTATTTTTTATATTTTATTTAAGATCAGTATGCTATATAGCTTCATACAAATTAAATTTTCAAAACTGACAAAATTGAAAATTCTCATTCCAATGCGTCTCTTTAACAATAATTCAAACACCAATTGAATTGTCACGGCTATTTGTTATAATGTAACCCTACAATAAAAATAAAATATATCTTCAAATATATCTATTTATTCCTTATTGCAAAGCAAACAAGCATAGGCCTAAACCATATATTAATTCACATCAAAAGGTTAACAATAAAAAAATTAAGACCACTATATTTTTTTCTCTGGTTTAGATGAGCGCCCGCATTAGATTTAGGCAGTGCATTACCAAAAAAAACATATGTTTTTTCTGCCCAGCGTGCGCATTAGATTGTTTCCGATTTCCGAAGAAAAAACAGACAATTTCGGAAACTAAAAAAAGAGAAATTAAACATAGTGGCCTAAGGTTCAAAGAAAGATGTTTTTTTGTCATGTGACGAAAATGAATGTCCTGTCAATCTTTGGTGCAACTGATATCACGTTCACGATAAAAACTAAGCAGATCAATAAATTAAATATATTTGAATCAATCAACAAAATTCAATGTGGTTGGTAAATGTGAAGCCTACAGTCACAAATAGTGGCGAAATACTACCTCCTGAGCAAGTACAAATATCTTCTTGAAAATCATAGAACCCCAAACAGAACCTTTTTGACGGCCAGCAGTTATACAAATAATGCCTAAATACAAAATTGTGACCAAATGCTTCACACAACTGAAATATTATCTGCAATTTGTCAAAAATGCACGTGCATGTTTTAAAGCTGTTTTGTTTATTTCGATAAAAATAACCTAAAACGTACAAAACAATAATTCTTATTGTTTTAAAGGCCTTATAAATGCACAACAACTGGGTAAATGTAGCGGATATAGCTTACCATGCGATACACCATCAAGTATTATTACGTAGTGACTCAGTGTGCGTACAATATGTATATAATAGTGGTAAGGTTATAGGCCAATATAATGTTACATTGGCCTACACCAAGCCACCCCCTTAATAGCAAACACGATACGTTGAACTGAAGCGGCATAACGTTGGGCCACTACTGCACACGATGGGCGGCCGGCATTAGTCTGCTATTGGATCAATGCCTCGTGTTAGCTGAGATAGAGAAGTCCACATAACCTGCCTTAGATCTGATGTCCCGAGACTGGGTCGAATCGGTTACAGTAAAGTCTGATGTTTTTAAATATTTTTTTTTTTACCGCATAGTGCTATTTAAATCACTGTATGTGATGATTTACGATAAAATAAAATAAGATAGATATTGTCTAGTAGCATTTTGACTTTTGAAAGAGCGAAAAAGATCATTTACATCACCAAATTTGGTGCTAATTCTGCCAGCAATTTCCCACGGTCTGGGGAGAGCGTCTTAATGGCGGGTCAAAGGCTCAGATGCTGGCCCACACTTAAAAGCACCATACTAAAATAGAGTTCTATGTTTCAATCTTTTGAATAAAATAAACAAAACAGTTATGCAGCTTTAATGTTGCAATTCCAATAAATAAAAAATGCCAAGGGACATAAAGCTGAGTAAATCTATTAGTAATGGCTAATAATAATGTGTTTCTCAAGCTACATAAATTAATTTAAAAAAAGTGAGCCTTGTGGAAGAGATAATTTAATATATTTATTATAATATAAATAAGGTTAATTCACATTCGCCAGAATTTTTGTTTCAAAATATAATTTTTAGCTTGATTAAAAAATTTGATATTTTTTTATTTCTCAAATGTGTTATCAAAATTTAATTAATGTGATTTTTTTACGTTGATTCAACAGCAATACAACATGGTGTGGGCGAGTTCGAGCACAAATAAGGCCACACCATAAAACTACATAATAATACTGTATGTACAGTGTGTGAAGGGAAAACTAAAAAGGAAACCCTACTTACAGTACAATGCCTCTCAAGTACATCTCATTGCGAGTTTAAAGTATCTTAAAAACAAATGAACAGAACCAGTGATAAAATATTACAAATGATACAAATATTGGAATCAAAAACATAAACACTACTTTGTCGTTCAATGATATAAAATGGCAGTGATAGTAAGTCACAATTTCATGTTGTGTAGGTAAATATCAATGTTACATTAACCCATTCAACGCGTCAGATTCTGATGTCTAAAGACGTAGATCCATAATGTCATAGTATATAGGTATTCAAATGAAGTGGAAAGAGCCAACTAAGACATTTATGATAAATTCACATTCACATAAATTCACATTGATTACCTCTAGATAAATGCCATAAGTTATTCACTTAAAAGAGGTCATAAATGGCTTAGTTACCTCTTCCTTCTTTGATGTCAGAATCTGACATTTCCGCCACATTATCGACATAACATTGCTAGTAAAACCAGCAAACACAAAACATTTGTACATGGTTGGCCCAATATCAAAGAACGTTGTTCATACGGTGTACAAATGTTAAACAAAGGTTCTGTGATGCTGGGCAAGTATGTAAAACAAACCCGAGAAACAATATTACTGGTATGTATATTATGTTTCTTTTTCAAGATACTGACTGTTATGGCAAGTAAAGTATCTCACATGTCCCAGAACTGTTATTACAGTGGTAGTGATAATAAATTGTGCATTTTATAATCTGACAATACATTCCACTGTAATGTAAAGTCAAAGAGCAGCAAAGTAAGCAGTCACTGTTTAAAAATAAATCAATCACAAGATTGACCACCTTTCTAAAAAATATCATTGGACACAGTACAAACAATGACCACCATAATAGTAAAATTGTAACAACATGTAGTCTTCTATGAATAAATTATTACATAATCAGGGCATGAAATAAGGATAATTGGTCTGGTTGTCCATTGGACCAACTTTTCAGGTTGTTCGCAAAATGGTTCAGTTGTTCCAACTTCTGGACATATAAAAAATGGTCTGTCCGCGGGTTGTCTTTGATGCATGGAATGCCCTTATTTCGTGTCCTGCATATCATACATTTAAGTACAGCTATCCTGTATTTTTGTGACAATTATAACCTTATAACATGTACACTTTATATATTTTTTTCAGATGTGTAGTGAATACTTTTGTGTAATGCCTATCACAGTATCAAAATACAGTATGAAGCTCTACCCATTCACCCAATGTTGTTAGGTTGTTGGGCCAGGTTTGCAGATGGTGGCAAACATTATACCAACAAGAGGCCTGAAGTCCTATATCAGCCCCCGCTATAAATTAAGTTACAGTTTTTGCAGTCACAAATTTTAAAAAGTTGACTTGTGGTGACCATTTTAAATTTCAGTAAAATCACCTGCACATTTCCAGATGGTTATGTGATTGTGAAATGTGATATGTGAATTATTTTTTAGTGAATTAGTTTTTGCGACAACAACAAATTATGAAGTTCATCCATGGTGGCCATTTTGAATTTCAGTGAAACCTTTAAAAAATCATATGCACATCTCCAAATCGTAGGGAATGTGATAGTAAAATTTGAATAATTTCCGCGGTTAATTGTTTGAGTTTTTGCGCCCAGAAAAAAATTAAAGTTGATCTGTGCAGTTATTTTGAATTTCAGCAAAATCATCAAAAAATCCACCTGCACATCTCCATATTGTGGGGAATGTGATTGTAAAATTTAAATAATAAGGTTTTGTGCCCACAAAAAATTTTGGAGTGGACCTCTGGCAGCCACTTTAAATTTGGTAGTTTCTTTAAAAAATCACTTGCACATTCCAATGTTGCTAGGAATGTGATGTTAAAATTAAAAAAAAAAAAAAAAAATTTTTTGCGTTTTTAGCCTGGAAAAACAAGGAGTTGATCTGTGGCAGCTATTTTAAATTTCAGTAAAACCTTGGAAAAGTCACCTGCACGTCTCCATATCGTGGGGAATATGATAGTAAAATTTGAATAATAGTTTTAGAGTTTTTGCACCCTCAAAAAATTTTTAGAGTTGACCTCTGGCGGCCATTTTGAATTTCGGTAGCATCTTTAAAAAATCACTTGCAAATCCCCATGTTGCTAAAAATGTCATGTTTAAATTTAAAAAAAAATTGACTAGTAGTTATTGAGTTTTTGCGCCCACAAGAAAACGTGACGGATGACGCTTGACGGAATCCTGGCGCGACTAAAATCCCCCTTCCCCTACGGGAGGGGGATGAACATCTTATAAATATTGGGAAGATAGACAAAATACTGTCACTGACAAATTTACAAAATTCAAATGCCCTACACAGTGGGGAAAAAACAGATAAATTATATTCCACCAAATAAACAAATCTCTACCCAACAGAAAATACATTATCAGGTTCGATACCATGTCAATAATTACAATCGCATTAATATCTTTACCGGGTGTAAATCTTTATACAGAAAACTGACTTCAGGATTATATATATTTTCACCCAGGTGTGAATATTAACCTGCTCTTTATAGTTAAATTTTACTATGATTCTGCCTATCATCAGCTTATTTATCATATTTAGCCTTCACGAATGTTCAGTAAGTTTAATCAGATCACAAGGAATGTTACAGTAATTGACAAATATTTCAAATCTATGTTTAAAAGGCTGTAGATCCTTACGAACTATTTTGTGTCTGTAGACCCCCTTTGTACTGATGACGATATGTTGAAATATATTGTACAAAGTGTAGGTATACAATGTGCCCAGGTTGGAGCACATACGTGTCCGGTCAATCTCCATTAGTAAGAGGTGGATTGTATGTGTATTTTTTTTCTAGAAGGCTTTATATACAAATATTCTGAAATATATCTTGAAAACGTACACTGGTTGTTAGTGTACAGTTGAATGGTTATTCTGAGATAAGTTACATTTTAAAAGTATAATTAAGAACACAATTTAATGCTTATAAAAATAACATTTACTTTTAGGACAATAACATTTCATAAAATATCTGAATTGTGGGATATTGTGCACGATCATTATTATAGCTAGATTTTGAGTCTAGCAAAGTCAATATTGTTCCTCTGATGCAATATAGATACGCAGTATAAAATATTGTGAATGTACTGCTTCGTTTCTTGATATGTCCATAATCCTGTTTCACTTATTGTGTACGTGCATGTACTGAAATGTTGTATGTGCTACAACCTGGCCAGATTGTATACCTACATTTACCAGGTAAATATATACATCCGGTGAAAATATTTATACGTTTGCGTATGAAGATATATATCCGGTAAATATATAAATACGATAGTATTTATTGACATGGTATCGAACCTGATTATTCCACAAAGGTATGGTACACAATAGATAACAGCCGATTGATAAATGTGGATAAAAACAAGTAATAAATGTTATGCACCTGTACCTTGATATAAGTATATATAATAAGTATCTGTAGTAATGCCAACATGTACTGGTACATGTATATTCAAATTTTTTGTGACATTAATCTGTAATGACTAACAATAGTTTCCTTTAAACTCTAATTGTAATTGATTACCAGCTCAAATGGATGAAAAATACTTCCATATAGGCGTTTCCAACATTTTAATTTGTCTTGCATACAAAAAAAATTGACAGAGGAGTCAGCATTAATGATGTTAAAACGGTTAGATTGGCATTAGTTTGGATACAAATTTTACATATGTATGTAACCAATTTTTATTCACTTGAAGTTGTGGTTCGCAGCAGTGAGATACATCATCAATTGGGTGAAAATTTAAATTCCATAACTTAGTTATGGTTAAATCAAATTTACTCACAAGTACATGACATTTAATCAATCAACATAAGGACCTTCCAAGCTATCGCTTGATATAAATCTATAATTATACTTTATTTTTATCAAATCATTTCCATTCAGCTTGGGATGGGATTTGTGTTAACGATTCACATCTCAAAGAGAATGAAAACGAGAAGAAATGGCTGGGTGTTCACCCTTGTGCTGCTGATCACAACTATTGTCATCTTTAATCTGCTTTATTGGTTGACCAAATCATTGTTATTGTGTTATTGTGTTTAACCCTTTAAGCCCTCACGATGCATTAAAGCAACATTTTACATCCCTGAAAACACACTTAATTTTCCTACTACTAGGGGTTTTAGAAAGAAAATTCCCATAAAACTGGTTTACTAAAACATGGTCGTTTTCTTTAATTTTTCACCCACTTTAAATCATATTCATCCACTACAAGTCGAGAATTGCGGCAGCAATTCGCGGCTTGTAGTGGATGAATATGACAATGTAAAGTCAGGACTGAAAGGGTTAAACATCAAGTTTTGCAAATATTTTTGCTCAAATTACACAACTATGAGTAATTTTTATCCACTTGAAGTTGCGAGTCCCAGTAGTGAGACACAACTTTAAGTGGGAGAAATTGAAAAAAAAATTAACTTAGCATGATAAGGGTTACCCTTGTTATGCTGGGACCATTATCTGTATCTGTATCTGTATGCTACGTGGAAATACGCACTCAGGGCGCACTATTGTGCTATCGCGCCATGGGTGCTATCGCACCAGTTGTGGATTTCTGGGGTCTCGCCGGATGGAAACTACCTACGTCCATTGAGGCTCTTTTACGTCCAAATTTAGTTCAGTCAGACAAGCCATCTGATTTACGTGGTTCTCTGAGCCCCACGACACAACATCGCTGCACGCATGTCCTAGTGTATACAGCACCTGGTGATCCCAGGCGGTCACCCATCAATTATGGTCCGGGACAGGCGTTGCTTAACTTCATTGATCTAGCCAACACCAATGAGTTAACGTCGTATTCTGTATATATACAGTTCAATCAATTTTCATACAAATAAAATGCCCTCAATCAATTTTCATACAAAATAAAATGCCCAGGGCTGAAATTAATAAATTAGTTTGCGGCAAATGTTTAGTTAATTTAATCAAAGAACTAAATTTGTGGTTTGTCTATTTTTCATGAAGAAACATATTTTGCAACATTTGAAGCTGGAAATTCAAGCTTTAAATTAATAAAAAATACATGTACATATCAACTCATTCAGCAATAACAGTACAAGCTTGGGTTAAGGGTGGCAAACAATGTGCCATCTGAAAAGCTTGTTTTAACTACAATCTCTCAATGTGGTTCGCTCAAGTGAAAAATCATAACTATACTGTCCGGAATGGAAAGAGGATAGATTTGGAAAAACAGAAGAATTGGCAACACGGTAGCTTTCTAGTTGCGTCGTCAACAACGGTGAAAGTTGAAACGGGATATCCGCATACGCTGGGCGTAGGTCTGTAGGTGAACTGATCATTGTGGTTCTGTCTTCGTCTAGACATATCAGGTCCACATCATTAGCAATGACTGTATCCCCAGTTGGAGTTTCTATATTCACAAAACGATCCCAATCTGCGGACTGATTGTTCACCTCCTCTTGGTGATTTGACTCGCCAGCATTTTCACCCTGGTCTGCCTTGCTGGAGTTCGCTCCCATGTTTGTGCTGGCGCAGTAAAGACTAGCTGTGAGTGACTGTGACTGGGCAGGCACGTCGAAACCAAAGTCTCGGATCAAACTCTCAGACAGCACATTCTGAAACAAAAACTAAACACTCTAAGACAAGTGGCAAGTGTGACTATATTACACAACATAACCCCTAAATTGCTGATCACGACTTATCTCGTTTTTCATTTGTTTTATTTGTCTATGAAATCACTGATATTGGGAACAAAATGTGTATTTAAAAATCAGAATTTGCAAAGGATAGATCATAAATTAAAGAAATATGAGTAATTTTTAACTACTTGAAGTCGCAGTAGCATGAGTAGCGAGACACAACTTCAAATGGGTGAAAATTTGAAAAAATTAACTTAGCAGGATGAGGGTTGAGAAGTGTAAAACATGCAATTGAAAGTTAAAGCCAGTAACTCCTTACTTGCAGTCACTACCATTTGGCTTTGTGAAGCAGAAGTGTATCATATGTTCAGTAAAACTTAATTAACCCTTTAACAGTCAAATTATTCAATCCAAATTTTCACCCACTTGAAGTTGTGTCTCGCTGACGCGATCCACAAAGTGTGTCAAGTGGGTGCAAATTATTCAGAGTCGATAAAACACAGGTTAACTATTTTCAAATATTGCTGATTGAGATCACATATAATATTAAAAATGTTTAAAAGGTAGTACTTAATGTGGTAATAAAAAGATGAAATGCTGAGTATATTCGGGCCCGGCGGTTAAAGGGGTAAATTATACATATAATATTAAATTTTCGCTCTATTATTTGTACAGTGAATTTTGAATGGATTGTTGAACATGTTGAAGGACCAATCCTACTCAAAAGAAATAGGCCTACACAGTTATCATAGCTATAAGGGTACATTTTGTTGTCAAATATTCCATTCACTATCACACATCTTTGGTTACATGAATCATGAAACAAATAAAGAAATTCAATATAGAATATTTAGAATATGTTAAGATAAGATATGCTTTAATTTTTATAATGTACATGTAAGTGATAAATGACTAGATGGTATACAGTTTAGTTCTCAGCCTGCACAAGTTTTGCAAAAGTAGGTAAGCTCTGCACTGAAAAATCGGGGGGAAACCAGGATTTTAGAAGATATATTATTCCCCTGATGGCAAGGCACAACCAGCTCTGAGTCCACATCCATGATTTTCATTGACACTTATAAAAACTAGGGCCAAAGGCCTCATGTGTCTGGGGCAAAGGGAGGACAACAGTAAATGAATGAGGAATGTTGTGTGCTTATTTTATCTATATCAAGACTAATATCAATGGATAATTTAATGATGCTCATCCTCAGAAGTAACCCACAATACCAAAAATTGTTATCCTAGCTTATTTTCTTACAAAGTTATAGGCAAAAGAAGAGGCAAAAAAATAACTGAGGCGGAATCCATAGCTCCCTCCGTCTCACCTACGGTGACGGCGGGAGCTAAAAATTATATTCGAAACTCAATATCGAATGTATATGAATATTGCTGTAGCAATATCAAATATAGGTCTACCCTTTATACCTGAACCTATTACAATTTGATGAGCCTAATACTTGAAACACTGTAACTGTCAATTTTCTACACTTGTCAAGATTAAATAGTTGCAATAGTTCTATATTAAACGTAGAAAATATACCTTAAAACAAGCCAAAAATTATATTATCAAAGATCGTAAAAGTAAACTCAACGAGGTGTGAAACCTGAAACTATTTCTCCACAAAAGTTCAATCTATGAGAATTGAGGAACAAAAACACAAACAGTGTTTCATCTAGCTATTTCTAACATGGCGCAGCGCCATGTTGCCTTTTGAAAGCTCCATGTTGCCCTTCATGAGCGCCATGTTGCCCTTCATGAGCTCCATGTTGCCCTTCGTGTGCGCCATGTTGCCTTTCTTATATTCAGAAGGTGATCTGCCTCTTTGAACTATTGTTACGTAATAATCAACCCACCCAGGCCAATGTGACAGTCAAAAACACCCCAGTCACTGATGTCGCGCGTTCACACCTTTGACGCAATACCTGATAACGGCCTGTGCGTACATAGTGGTAATAACTGGCGATGTTCACACACTTAACTAATTCTGTTTGTACCCTTAATTGGGGAGGGTTGGTGTTGGAAATGCCCACCCGGGTCAACTGGGTGCCCGGCCTTGATGATAAGGTGCCCCCAAATGATAGGTGGCGCCATGCCCCTTTTGAATCCTAGATGAAACACTGCAAAAAGACAAATATTTAATATAATCAGTGTGATAATAATATGAAATACATGTATGTAATCACTGTAATACAAATACAAAGACTACCTAGAGTGACAGTACTATGTACCGGGGTATGTGTTTGTAGTGCAGTGTTTAGTGAATCTAAAATTATCCGTGAAGGATTAATACTTCTGGAAATATTAGCAATGTGTTTTGTTGGATTTTAGGTCAGGTGATTAAGCCTTAGAACATGTAGAATGCTAAGTTGAAATAAGATCAGTCTGAGGATATTTAATGGCTAATCATGGTAATGGTAATGGAACCGAATTTACCATTAACATTTCTGTTAAATAATACAAAATTATTTTTAGTGTGCAAAACATGAGATAAGATAAGTGATATATAGGCATAGAAGAAAAACTACCACATAGATCCAGCTATTAACACACACTTACACAGAGCACATACTCACCACTTCTATGTTTACTGAAAGTAACATTACAAATGTCAGTATATAGAATTGTGTATTCATTGAAATAAGTTCTGTTGGTTATATTCTGTAAATTATATGTGAAACAGTATTTATCATGTTTATGGTATTAATTCATATCAATGATATGTCGACATGTCCAAGAATATATTGTTTATAAAGGTTTTATTCGACATAATTAACCTAATACAGGGCGGGGATCGACTTTAGTCGTCAGACTTCAGATTCTAACGTCGATCCCCGCGCTGTAAGAGTAAAAATATTTATATTGGCCATAGACCAATAAGATCTAGGTATTCATATGAATTAGGAGAAGCTATCTGAGACATTTCTAATAATTTCAAATTGAAAAAACACCTTTGGTCTCCATGGTTTGTACACACACTGTCAACGATTTAAGGGTTAACCCAGGTACCCTGAACCCTTAAAGCACTGAAATATTTTTGTATAAACCATGGGGATCAAAGGTTTTTTTCAATTTGACATTATTAATGTATTAATTACATGTAACTCTTTCCGCTTCACTTGAATACCTATGTTATGGGTCCATGACCATCAGAATTTCTTTAATTCTTTAAGCGTGGGGCCGTTTTTATGCGTCAGAGTCTGAGATTCTGACATATAAAGACGGAATTATATTCATGATATTAGAAGTGCAATTGAATCAGAATTGAATAAGTCTCAAAGACTACAAGTGCAATTAAATCAGAATTGAATAAGTCTCAAAGACTACAAAGGGACATTACCAGAGAATGATATGCAGGAGGTTGGTCAAGATGTTTCCAGCTATTACTATCTCTGTGTTTCACAGTATTTCTTTCGGATACTGACTCCCCCACAAGTAAAAATCCATCTTCCTCTCTTTCTGTCAGAGACAATTGAGGTGTGGACTGAACAACTGCTTCGTTTTTATTGACCCGACAAAAAAACGATTTAATCATTTTGTAGTCACAGAAATTGATTCCATCTTTTAACTGTTCCACAAGCTACAAGAAAACACATAACTTTTATCAGCATGATTAACAGTACATGTGTACTTACATTAAGATTTTTCCAGTAGGCCTACCATGAGTATGATAACTTAAATATCATTTCAGGATATTATATTCTGTTACCCAGTATGACTGGGCCGCCTAACTCATTTACTTTACCATAGGCCGAGTCACACTGACCGCCGTTTTGTTTCCACAGCCAGCTGTGTAAAAACAACACTTGCGCTGCCTACCAAAAAATTTGGATGCCGTGAAATTGAGACAAATATTTCAAGTGCCTATGAAAATTAGGCCATTTTCAACTTGTGATCGCATAAGAACTATTATATTTTTAAATGGAGGTCACTGTGTCAGAGCCTTGTGATGTCATCAGTGTACGTTTTTGTGTCAAAATATAACATTTTAACATGTTAATTAGAATATGAAGTGTTATTAATTCCATTATTTTTCTGTGACCTGTGTATAATTATAAATACAGATTTATGACAGAAAAAATCAAATGTTTGTTTCTGGCATGAATATGTATAATTACACCTGTAGGTTGCAGAAAAAAAAATCACTGATTCTTATAAAATGTTTAATTGACCCTCATCCTGCTGATCACGACTATTCTAGTTTTTAATTTGTTTCATTTGTTATCATCAAATCACTTATATTGGGAACAAAATGTGTATTTAAACAAATATAAGGATTTCCAAAGGACAGGGGCTGTATTCTCGTATATTGCTAAGATAAGAACATTATTTTCTTGAAAGTTAAGATAAGAAGTTGTGGAACTAAGAAGTTGCATTCTTCCCCATTCTTTTCCTTTTTTCTTTGTTGCTATGGCAACAGCGCCAAAAACGTCATCTTACTATGATGTCACATAGCTAATCTATCAGTCATGTCAGTGCAGACTGTTCTAGGCCTATGCCCAGGCTATGGCGCCAACAACTCACGTGAAAACTTCAATGTTGTATGCCTTAATAAAAAGCATCAATATACATGTACTGACAGTTTGTGTTCAAGTAAATGTTAACAATTTACAGGTGTGTATTTTTTGTCTGTGAAGCTTCTCTTGTGCTGTTTTGGCACAAAATACAATGTGTTCCGTAAGGTTACGGCACCTCTGAAGCTGCCGTAAAATTACGCAAAAATATATGCAATTTGTTATATTAACTATTTCAAGAATAGAACTTGAGAAAAATTCTCAAAGTTACGCAGATTCTTAACCCACTTACAGATACTTTCAGTGGCCTATGAGTATGAGTCCAAAAAAATATGTTTGTTTCCGATTTGTTGTCATTTTAACCAATGGGTAGGTAGGAAATTAATTTCATTACATTTTTTTTTGTCACTTTAACCAATCAGTAGCTAATAAATTTATTTTATTTGGCGCCAAATTCACTTCCACGCACGTCTTGTCTGTACAGTAGAACCTGCTATGAGCAGCCACCCTTGTGACACAGGAAAAGTGGCCTTTTAAGGCAGGTGACAGCTCATAGGAGGTTCATTTGTATAGGAAATGTCATTTTGGGGAATGGCCAGGTGGCCACTGTTGCATTCTTAGAGACAGCCTTGTCCAGTGTATTTTGACCTCTAAGCGTTAGGTAATTGTTGAACGGCCCCATATATATTGGGCAGAAATCGGAATAAAACAATATTTGAAAAAAAAGGGGGGGGGGCGAAATCCATAAACAGGGAAATCGATAAAACAAATTTAGGTCGCACATGTTTTGATAGGGTCAGTCTGAAATCAAAAACAAAAAAACTTTTTCAGGCTTGAGACAGCTCTGGAGGTCATCATTACTTAGGGGTGTAAATTGGCAGAACAATGGTGTAGTGGGGGCTCTTGGGTAATTGGGTGTACACTCTTCTGGATAAAATTATGGCATACATATAGATTTAACAGATTGCTCTATTGGAACTTTGATGGAAGCAAGTTTGCACAACCAGATCATTATGGCCGCCATCTTGGTTTTCAAAATGGCCGCTACTTGGGACTCATATTCAGCAACTATTCAGCAACATTTCAAATGGAAAGACAATTAGAGAGCTCATAACAAGCTGATTTTTTTCATGAAAGAACCCTAGAGGTAGATTACCATATTAAAAGTTCTAAAATATCCTCCTCAAACACGCTTGAGATATTCAAGATGGCGTCCAAGATGGCCGCCGGCATATATAAAGGTCTAGTCACATTTGATAAATTGCTTAAAATGTTAAATTGATCAATTATAGCTCAATTTTGGCTTTTGAGCTAACACTTTGTATCTTTATTCGGACATCATTATTTATACTCAATTAATTCAGTATTAATGGTGATATATATAATAACAGATAATGCTTCTAATTCTACAATTGAATTGATGCATTGATGGCTTCATTTCTACAAGTAGGAAATGAGTAATAGTGAGGAAAAAACAGCAAAAAAAAGGCTTTTTATTACAGTGTCTCACAAATTTTCATAAATCCTGAAAAAAAACATGAATAAACATCAAAATGATCATGACCAATGACTTTTTGTGATGCACCCACTAAAGTAGTCTAAACACTGCAGATAACAGTAACTTTGTGAGTGCGAGTAGGCCTAACTGAGTAACTCAGAATCATGACATTCATGACATCATTACAGAGAATGATTATTATTGTTATAAATCAATCGATTTAATATCAATGACAATCAAGGACTTAGCCAGTCTGAGACTCGTCCAGCCGTTTTTTGGATGGCCTATTTTCAGCCTGGACGTACAGAAATATCACTAGATTCCATCAAATTGCATTGTGGGAGGACCCCTGACCCTATCCTGGCCCAAAAATAAGTAAATTTGGACTCCCTTTTATCACTTCCTGGCTAAGTCCATGATGACAATGACAATGATTGTACTACTGAGTACTGGGTACCGGGCGGTAATGATTGTATCCTAATTAAAATAGGAGAGCCGGTACCGGCCTTCAATGACTAAAATTATCACATATGCCTCAGTCCCAAATGTGCCTGAAGTTTTGTCAAACGTCAAGGGGACGACCACGGCAAAGGTTCTATGACTAGGAGGCCTATGCTATGGCATGGGCGAAAATATGTGAAAATGAAGGCGTTGCCGTTGATTTGATAAAGCTCAGTCCCAGACACTAGACTAGGTAGATCTACATTCAATAAATTTAAAAATTGTCCAATAAAATTATGCGTTTTTCGTAACTGCCGAGATGCTAAAAGAAATATTTGACCACATTCCACAGTTTTAATTCACTTGGCAAGAAAAATACTGTGCTAGATCAAAATCTGAGCTAATTATAACTAGAAAGGCGTCGATGACTATGCCTCTGCTGTAAAGGCTATCACCCCCCTTCCTGCATTACCCTCCCATTCGAAAAAATGTATTCGGAACAGGGGTTATAGACAAAAGAAAATTAATTTGTCTTGCCCCCTCTACTTTTTTATTTAAATTGGTTTGAACCCCCCCCCCCCAGGCAAAAAAATAATCAAATTAGGCCTGACCCCCCAGCCCCCGGCCTGAGTATCCCCGCTTGTAAAGAAATGTAATCCAGAGAGGCTACTGCGTTAAAAGAAAAAAAGACCCTTTAAATAAATATTTGTAAAAAAAACCCATGTGCCCAACCCACCTAAATTTTTTTAATTAGCCTGGATCATCCCCCTTCCTGCCTTACCCTCCCATTTGAAAAAAATAATTCGGACGGAGGTTATAGAAAAAAAATTGCCTCGCCCCCCCCCCCCCCTTGCATTTTGTCACAATTTTTTTTAAAATGTCACCTGTGTAAAAAAAATATCATTAGTGGCCACAACATGCCTGTTCCACTAAACTCTTCAAGCATTTGTTGCAGCTATTATGGAATTAAAGGCGAGAGCTGGCATCATTTTTTTATAATTGCGAGTAAACTAATGATGGGAACCTCCAGAACAGGTGAAAAAAGTGCCATTCAAAACAAATAATGCTTTTAATTCTACAATGTGAATGGCTTCAATTCTACCAGCAATAGACTATAGTTGCAGTCAACTTCCACCAGGGTTGGGTGTTTTTCGCTGACTTCTCAGGTAATTCTTGATCAATTTCCATGAAATTTTGCAAGCAATCTTTGCAAGTATTCCGACGCTTACCCTGAAAATTTCGTGAAATTTGAGTGAATATTTGAAAAGTTAGACCGTTTGACATGTATTGAATTTTACGATTAAAGCTGAATGAAATCAATGGGTTTATAGAGGAGCGTCATAATTCAAAATTACTACTGTACATGTCAAATGGTCCAGCTATTAAACTACATTTATAACATTTCTTCTTGAAATTTCCAAGGAAGTTGCCGTAAGCCTAGACAAAAACCCTGCGGTTCTGTGCTTTGCACAACTAGTTTTGTAATTTAAACTTATAGGACGTTCACCTCCCTCATGTGTGAAACAAACAGGCGTGGAAGGCTCATTGAGCCCAGCAAACACGATACATTGTCCCATTGTTGGTTCAACGATGGGCCATGTACATGTTCTAACGGTAACACTGCAGCCTACTTAATCCAAGTGCTGATATTAGGTGTGAATAGCTGTGATCAAGGCTGACACTTTACACGCTATGACTCTGTTAATATGTCACACACATTACACTCTAGCTCAACGCGTAACACCTGGATTGATCGATATTACATTGCCTGATAACATTTTTTTTAAATATGTGGTCGGTGTCATGGACAGACAGTATCTTCACTGTATGCACGTGGTCGGCGCCGGATGTCGGTGCAGTGTTGTTCTAATGCTGGGCCACTGTCGTCAATGGTAAGTTACATTAGACAGGCATCGGTTTGGTGACAGATGAAAAAAGAGAAACGTAAATGTGTTATTCCAGGAGGAATGTTTATTCATAAAACACATATAAATATATATATATATTTATTAAAAATTAGATACTGATGAGCATGTGGGTCGAATAAAGTCCTTAATTGATGTCTGTTTGGCTGATTTAATAGATTGCCACTTCTGTTGTTCTATCAATGACGTGACTTTAGTCATAAGGTCGAACAATTCGGGGTTGTCATGTCTAGAGAAAATGCAACCCCCTCTCTGAAATAGCCTGCTAATTGGTTGGCTGATGGGACAGCTGGACCAGCAGGATCAGTGGCTTCCTCTTCATGCTCCTCTTAACTTAGTGTATCAGATGCTATATCTCCGGCGGACTTAGCGAGGAGATTGTCTCTCCAGTTTGGATCAATGGTCTCTGTTGTGGCTAAGTCGCTGTCCAGGTTTACATATTCTGCAAGGAAAGTGGAGCCAAGAACAGCCTGACTCTTATCATCCAATGCGTCGGCATCCAAATCAGCAAAGCTTTTATCTCATCTTTTTTTTTTTATGATGTTTTGAATTTGAGTTTTACCACATCCTACAAGGTCAGAAATGGCTATGGCTGTCATGCCACCCTCAGAATGTTCAATCACTGTCATTCTATCCTCAAGTGTCAATTGTTTACGTTTGCGTACGTTTGGTAATGGCATGATTGCTAGGAATGTAATGAATTATGAAAAGTCATGTCCAACAGCTTTTATATAATTTGGCAGAGAAAAGTGTGATATTTGTGAACGAATTGTCCCAGAAGCCATATGTTTACACATACAGCTAACGTTGACCCTTTGTGTCCTGAACTGTGTCATTATCAGGTAACAATTCTAAGGTGTGACGTTCCCAGCCAACATGAGACATCGTGTCAATGTTGTTTTAATGTTGGCACACTGTCTTCGATGCTGGCATAACATTGGCTCAATGTCTCATGCTGGCTGGGTGTGTCCCAGTCTAAATAGATTATTTAAAATATATCATGCCAATGGGATTTAAAACTGGATTATTCGAGTGAAAAAAAAGGTTTAAATATTTAAATCGTCAGGACACACTTTGATGAAGCTTGTATTTATTCCCCGTGATGATTGAGTAATTTATAAAAAATTGTTTTAAGTGTGATCACTGGATTAAATGTATGCTTTGATTAGCAAATACCTGAGAATATAATGAGAATTTCTGCTAGAATTTGATATTGTTCATGGTTAACATGGTAAGTGCTCGTTCTAGAAATTGAGCTACAGGTGTCATTGCCTACTCATACAAGATGAGACGCTGATCAAATGTTAATTTAAATTGGGCCCAGCAACGCAGAGGGTGGGCCAATATTGATAGTTCACATGAGATATGCTCCTGTACGGAGCAACCCATTAGCGTGTCTAGGGGATTAACCATTAGAGTGCTGCTCGTAATCAATTGGCGTTTAAATATAAAACCCTCAGCGTGATCTACCGAATATAACATATTTGATTCCTATACAAATTATTGTTATTTATTTGCAGTGCGTGGGAATCTGATATATATCATGTTTATAGTGCTTTATTTCTTCATAATGTTTAACAATGGTTTTGTAGCACTTGGAGACTCTAGAGTCAGCATCTAGGTAACGTGTTAGCGTTTATTGACTGACTGAGGCAGTTGAGTTAGCAGGTTTTACTTTAATTTAGATTTTAGCCTAAAGTCTGTCCGACAGTGGAAGATGGTCTAAAATGAAAGTTAACTTTTCGGTATCCAGTCAGTCAATTCTCAAGCGATTTTCATGAAATTTTGTAAACCCTATTTTCTAGTCATTTGGCATCGATACTGAAAATTTCTTAAAAAATATTGTATAGTTCAAAAGTTAGACTATTTGACATGTAGTAAATGTCTATTTATGATGTCCTCTGTAACATGTATAAACCCATTAAGGCCAAAAAAAAATATATGTTTGTTTCCGATTTGTCGTAGGAAATTTATTTTCTTTTATATTTTATTTTTTGTCACTTCAACCAATCAGTAGGTAAGAATTATTTTTTATTTTATTTGGCGCCAAATTCAGTTCCATGCAAGTCTTATGAGTGAATCTGTACATTACGTAACGATTTTTTGTTTTTTTTTGACGCTTTTTGACCCCCCCCCTCTCCTTTTAGCAATTTTTTTTAGATACTTTAACTACAGCCAGTCATCCCTTAACTTATAGATTACCTTAAAAAAAATAGGGTCGGTCGGAAATCGGAAACAAACAATATATATCGTTAGGCCTAACTTCCATTCCGGTTTATTCTCAGAAAATTTGGGTCACATGTCAAATGGTCTGACTTTTGAAATACTGAATGGAATTTCGCGAAATTTTCAGGGTTGTTGCCAAATGACTAGAGTCTAGATAATAATGGTTACGAGATTTCGTGACAATCCCTTGACTTGAGAATTGACTGACTGGTCCACTGCATACGAAAAGCTAGCCGTGGTCCAGGCGACTCGCTCCGTAAGGCCGATCAGCGCTAACGAAAAGCTAACTTTCAATTTGGACGATCCTCCACCGTCGGACAGACTTTAGACCTCTATGACTATAGATCTAGGCCTATATCATGATTATGATATATCTCGACTATAATTTAGACCCTAGACTGCCTAACGTTAGGCCTTAGACCCCCTACGGGCCCTTTTTTTATTTTTTTTTTATTTTTGTAATCAGCAGCTGCTATTGCTAGCAGAGCCGTTGCCTGGCTAAAGCCACCTGAAAGTGTCAGGGACTGGTTCAGGGCTAACCGTAACACTAACAGGTAGTGTTAATCGAACTTGAGAAAAAGACGACCCACAGAGAGACCGCCACTCCCCCCCGTCCAATCCGCACCAGACCATCACGGTCCCCAAGTCGGCAAAATGTTGATAATCATGCAGATGAGATTGTGAGACAGCCCTAGTATAAAAAAAACTGGGCCACATTCATGATTTCATCCACTACAAAATTTCATGAAAATCGTTTGATAATTGACGGAGAAATCAACGAAAAGCATGCGCTACTGGTTGAATGTGGGCAGGGTAGACTAGACTATAATAGACCCATAATTTATAAATTATTTTACTAAGTTTTCTTGCCCTTGAAGTTGAAGGCTCTGTAAGTTTGTTTAAAAATCAATCCTGGCTGTTTTTTGTTTGTTTATTTGATTGAACTTTGTCTTTGGGTCAACAGGTCAAGGCCACAATATCAGGTTATTTCGGCACTTTTCAAATTCTGTAATTCTTTAATAATCATGTCGGAACCAGCTCAATATCGGCCCATGGCATAGATGATAGACTAGAATATCCAATCGAATCATAATTATTTTGAATCGTATTTTTGATCAATACAAACATTAGCCGAAGCCATGAAAGCCTAGGCTATTCTCTCGATTTGTAGTTTAAAAATCAACAGTCATTATAACCACTGATAACAATAACTAGATAACACACATTTAAGTATTTAAATGCATGCATTTCAAAAGTAACGTTAGGCCTAACGTTAGATCGTTAAACGAATGATTAAAAACACACAAATTCACAATCAGGCTGAAAATTAATCAGCAAAAAATCAGTATTTTTATTTTGGCTTCTTAATGTGACATTTTTAAATAATAATTGGTGTTTATTACTAGGGTGCAGTCCACTGCTCCGACAGCCACTAGTAGGCTACTGGTCCGACAGTCTATTGGTCCAGCATTCAGCTGGTCCGACAGTCCATTGATCTGACAGTCCATTGGTCCGATATCAGATCTACTAAATAACAGCAGGATATGAATGCAAGGCTAGCCCCAGAGGCTGAAAAGTTTCAGCCACAGATTGACATTTTTTGGACCTTGGGGTCGGGATCGCTCTCAGTCACCGCCATGTTGGATTTTTCGGGTAAAGCAGATACATCCATCCACGGCCTCGGAGAGGACGACACGGCAAATGAATGGCAGCAGCCACAAACTTTAAAGAGACATAGCCCTACAGTCTTTTTATCCGACAGCCTGCTTAAAAGCTTGGGTAAGCCCCCTATGGGCAGTTGGTGCGAACCGCCGGCATCCAACCATAAAAATTCTCAAAGCCCTCATAGGAGATAAAATAATCAGTATAACTCCATGAAATTTATTCTTTCGTTTATTGTGGTCAATCTCGCAATATCAATTCAGTATGCACATATCATGGTATATTTTTTCCCGGGTGTAGGGCCTACTCTACAATTGTTCAAAATATGTGTCCCTCATTTTTAGACACATAAAAAGGTCACTCACTCAAGTAGGCCTAATATTTGATATTTGCATTGTTTCAATCCCAGTGATCCTTAATTCTTTTGCTATTTGACGCAAAGTGTTTGTCCACATTTCCTTATTGCCGACATGTGGAGCAGCCAAAATATGTTGAAAAATGTACATATCCCCAACTATATAGAGCTACTCTATACTGTATTTTTCTAATTGTATTTAAACATACATTCAACTGTTATGTATGCCAAAGTGGCCACAACTAGTAGAACTTTAATGAAAAATACCCTGCAAACACTGTACCGTACGTAATATAACGTTCATTAAGGTCCCATTTTCATCATTCATGGATCAACCTAACGAGGACGTGCTAAGGACGTAGTAACGTAATAACCCTAACGTCCCCAGAACGTCCCAGTAACGTTACATTTATGTTTTACGTTCTAAGGACGTAAATGGGAGTTCACAGAGTTACGTCCTAAGTACGAAGGCTGTCCGTTGTGGGGACGTTATTACAACGTAAAATTGTTTGCAGGGGTAACAATAATCAAATGGCAGGCGTAACAATTTGTTCAAAAATTATTTAAAGTTAAAAATGCTAACTTGCTCAAAACTCCATTACCAGCATGTTTTACTACTGTCTACCTTGTGTATAAACCTAAAGTAGCCTACCACCTGGTAAGTCATTTCAAACATCAGACAAACGACCACAATGCTAAAAATCTGTCCAGGTAAGTTTTACATTTTGTTAAACGGTTTAAAAACCTGTTAAAAACGTACATAAAATATGATAAAACTCTGTTACCATTTTTTTTGACAAAGCTGTCAAAATTGTATCAACCCTATTACAGTATATCAAAGAGCTGTTAGCTCAGGCAGCATTTGCATATAGAAAAGCCTTCATTATCCCCAATTGACATTGTACTTCCAGCTGCAACACATTTTAAAACTCTGTTGCTAAGACTCAATTACTATTCACTTAGTCACAGAGTTTTAGGGCTAATAATTAAAAAGTTGATTGTAGTAAAAAAAACATCATTGTTGCATAGGTATATATACTAACAGGCACCAAGATTACCTTACATTAGTCTAAGGGGAATCCAATATTAGTTCTTAAGCAATACTCATGCAAATGTTTCAATTTTTTTAAACCCTGTTACTAAAACTCTGTTATCATCACTACAGTAACGGAGTTTTAATAAAATTATAAGTTTATCATGGAATTGGGAGAGAAGATACCTCCCAGGCTATAAAAATTGGATAATGGAACACCATGTCGTGTTCGGCGTGGAATTTATACTTTTTATGAAAAAGACACTGTCAATGAGTGAAAAACACTCGGTTTTCAATGTGTGACCTTGATTTGCATGTTTTTTTTTACAATTCTTAGCACCTAAGAAAGTTTGTATATGGTAATGTTATTTGTTACTTTAAAATATACATTTATCATATTGAATTTTTTTTCTCTCATGCCATCTGCAATATTAGACACACCCAAAGTGATCTACATAAAACAGCTTTACATCCTTGCTTTTTATAACTAGTAAATGGTAACGGAGTTTTATTACCAAGGTATTAATTAATAATTTTCCTTTTTATTTTTGCATAGTTGGCTCCCTTATGGAAATTTATTGTGACATATAATGAGGTTTAAACCTGAATTGTCCTTAAAAATAGTTTGGTCAATTAATTTTTCTCTATTGAGACTTGGATTTTTATGAGAGACAGCTTTGTGAAATAAAACTCCGTTACCATATCTTTTAGATAGATCAATCCTCATAATATAGAATATAATTTAGAATATGATATCGACTTCCAAGTCAACTGGGGAATTGCAAAAAGACTATGTTCGCATATATTATTTTGATTAACCTATCAGCCACTTTTAATAACATTACAGAAATGGTAACGGAGTTTTTGAGGTGGTGTGGTGGTATTGTTTTTCAACCCATATCAGTAAAAACATAAAGCCATTCAAGCTCCACTGTGCTTGATTGTGTCATCACTATATGTTATAATGCCATTTTACAGTATAAAATAAGTACTTTTGAGCAGAAAAAATTATCACTACTCCGAAATTCGAAATAGCTCTCTGAGGAAAAATATACCCACATGCTCCCGACAGGGAATGCGGCCTGGCCATGCTAGCCTGTTCGGCTCTCGGCAGAGCGAGACGTCCACTCACTTTGCCGTCTGGGTCAAGAGTGATGAAATGCATGTTAAATAGTAGCGTGGATAAGCTTGACGAAAGCAGGGCTCGTCAGCTCTGATTCCCCCCAGCCAAAACCGGCCTAGATGGAATTGGTTGGGAACGCTGCGGTTGGCTTGTCGCTGGCGCCACATTACCCTCGGGCTGAGTGACAAGGTATATCAAAAACCTAAAATTGTGGTTACGGTGGCAGGTAGAAATTTGCAAAAGAACAATTATTCGAGCAGTGCCAAATCATACACTTTTCATATATGAACAATTCAACAACATGCCATGAACAATTCGGGTCGCCTTGGTGAAAAATACAGCGTGGGTAGATGGCGAACATCGGCGGGTGCAGCATTGATCAAATTCAGTCCAATTATCTCCTATCCTCTTAGCAAATATCACTGATACGATAAACGGTCATGCTGGCAACTTGTCATGTCTCGTCCAACAGTATTACCTTATTTACTTAATACATTTCGAAAACACTTACTCAAGCTATGATTTAAAATCACTTAATTAATTTACATTGCACATAATTTAGTTATGCCAGGCATGGCGAAATTCATATTTACAAATTAATTGATGCGTTGCGTGCAGCTGGTCCCGCCATATGTATCATTAGGCGTACAACCACGTGAACCAGCTGCACGAATTGGGCAGTAGTAAGGATGGTACGTCCGACATGTGTTTGTGTAACGTTTTTATCTGCTGAAGTAATGTTAGTGTGGAATGTGGCGCTTTATAAAGTGTAGGCAGTTTAAGCAAGCGTGCTCTGGTCACTTCTGACCATAGAGGGAATGCCAGGCACGTTCCAACTCCAAGCGTCTAAGACCGTGTGTTGGTACTCTTATTCGTATTAACTCCAGTTCTGAAGGACTTTGGAGTGGTCGTGCTACTTGATCATGCACGAGCCGTTCGACGCTCGCGAGCGATCGCAGTAGGCTTTTGAGCCATAGATTTTGGCTTGGGGTTGGTTTGACGCTGTTGTATGTTGTCTGTCTCAGGCTCGCGCTTGATATGCGCAGGTTTGACGAGGTCTGCAGTAACCGTCTCTACCTTGCCTTTCAGTAGGATTTTTACCACTCGGCAACTACTTTATATGCCCTTATAAGGTCCATCTCAAGAGGAGGTCAGTAGTGGTGCAATTGAGATGTGTCGCAAAAATACATGTGAACATGGTTTGAGTTCCTTATATAGAAACATATCTTCTTGTGGTGTGTCGCGCGGGGGGCACAGCCAGAGACACAACGAGGCTACCTGTAACTTGTCTGAGTAATGGTCTAAGTCTGTATGTGCGTCTACTGTGTAATGCTCTGTAAATTCACTGGACAATCTGAGTGTCCTGCCGTAAATCATCTCAGCAGCCGATCTCGTCAAAAGTTCTTTTACGGCAGATCGAATGCCGAGAAATACTTTTGGCAACGTAATAGTCAATAGATTCGGTGGTTCATGTACCATAATGGCGACCTTAATGACAGTGAAAACGCTCGACCATGCCGTTCAACTGAGGTTGGTAGCTGGTTGTACGATTTCTGATAATGTCAAACTGGTTACACAAATTATTCCACAATTGGGTTTCGAACTGGGCACCTCTATCCGTAGTGATTGTGGCTGGGGCCCCAAAACGAGCTATCCACCCGCTGAAGAAAGCATTGGCGACCGTTTCGGCTTTAAACTCTACAAATGATATGGCTTCCAGCCAACGCGTGAAACGATCGACACAAGTCAACAAATATTTAAAACCGTCAGAGTATGTCAAAGGGCCGACTATGTCGACTTGTACATGATCTAATCTTTCTGTTGGTTCAGTAAACTTGCCAAACATAGGTCTATTATGATAAGAGAACTTGGCAGTCTGACAACCTTTGCAAGATCGGCACCAATTTGCGACATCTATATTCTTATCGTGCCAGATGAATCGTGTAGGCCTTTTAATAAGAGGTTTCGTAGCTCTATGCGACGGATGTCCTAGCCCATGAAGACTTGTAAAAACCTTTCTTTAAAATTTAGCTGTATGCTAGAAACAGGTATTTGCCCATGCTGCACAACTATGCAGATTGTTTTTGTATTTTGAACTTAAGTGTTTCTTAAAACTGAAATATGTAAAAGTGTTGGTTGGAATGATAAAATAGTGTTTTTTCTTCGCATGTGCTTGAGAATGATTATTATCTCAGAAAAAAACCCAATATATTGCTGTATAAATTAAAAAATAGAACCTTGAAGTGTTTTCATTTGTATGTAAATAACAGTATGTGATAAAGAATGTCAATTTCCTAAATTTTAAACCTTATTTCAAAGTGTTGGACGGAATTATTTCACGGTGTTGGAGGGAAAAATGATTTTTTTAGCAACACCTCATAATGAAGCCAAAATTTTATTTAAAAGAACATGTACTAGCACGAAATATATTTCACATAAAAAAATGGTAGTTGAAACAAAATAAAGAACATAGGGAAAAAAGAAATTTATATATATTCTGTCCAACACCAGAGCAAATTCTGTCAAACACCGAATACAAAGTTTTCCATTTTCAAATTAGAATTCGAATGGAAACCTATCTAATAACAAGAAGGATATGAAGTTATGACGAATACCTTCGTCCAAGCTTATTGATGTTGTAACTGATCTTGCTATGTTTTATTATTAATATTTTATGAACAAAAATGGGACGGCTATTTCTCCTTTAGTTTTCATGAGGGTCACTTCGAATATTCTCACAATATCCCTTAGATATTGGGGATGTGTACTATGACTTTTATTGAGATAGTTGATCTGGATCAAATCCATGTTTTTCAGGATCACTATGTGGTTCAATGTTGGTTCAATGATGTACATGTCGGGTGATGCATGAGTTATTGCTTGAATGTAATCACAAAAGTCGATACTTAATAAGGGTCCTTTGTAAGATGCGACTGGAAGTTCCGACCTTCAAAGCACCCCTAAAATTTGATAATTAAAATACATTTGTCCAATACGTAGTGTTTCGATGCCAGGCCAGTGTCTCAGATAGTGGCCCAGCATTGGACCAACATTGGGTATTTGATATGGATAGTAGAAATCTTTTAAATGCTACCTTTGACAATTAAAATGGCAGATATAATTCCATCAAACACAAAACGTTGACCCAATGTTGTTTTAATAGAGTAAAGTCAATGAATTTACTAGGCCCTCTGAATGTACCTCCATTTGACAAACAAATATATATCCAGTCAAAAGCCTATTTGGCACTTTTATACCCTGAAGTTCATGCTCTAAAGTTCAAAGTCTGATGTTCAAAGTGCAAAGTCTGAAGTCCAATATCGGCAATCTGATTGTCCAAAGTCTCAAGACCCGAAATCCCGAAGTCTGAGGACTAAAAGTCTGCTGTCCCGAGTCTGCTGTCCCGAGTCTGCTGTCCGAAGTCTGCTGTCCCAAGTCTGCTGTTCCGAGTCTGCTGTCTGAAGTCTGCTGTCCAAGTCTGCTGTCCCAAGTCTGCTGTCCGGAGTCTGCTGTTCCAAGTCTGATGTATCAATTATGATTTCTGAAGTCTGATGTCTGAAGTCTGATGCCCGAAGTCTGATGCCCAAAGTCTGATATTCAAAGTCTGATATCCAAAGTCTGATATCCAAAGTCTGGTGCTCGAAGTCTGATGCCGAAGTCTGATGTCCAAAGTCTGATGTCCAAAGTCTGATATCCAAAGTCTGTTATTTAAAGTCTGATATCCAAAGTCTGATATCGAAAGTCTGATGCCCAAAGTCTGATGCCCGAAGTCTGATGCCCGAAGTTTGAAGTCTGATGCCCAAAATCTGATGCCCAAAGTCTGATTCTTGAAGTTTGAAATCTGATGGCAGAAGCCTGATGCCAGAAGTTTGAAGTCTGATGTCCCAAGTCTGGATTAAAATCAATCTTTTATAATAAAAATGACCAACAAAATAGCCTAAAAACCAAAATGACCATAAAAGCTTTGCCCAATGATCTAGCAGACTTATAGGCTGTTAATACAGCTGGATCACTGGTCAGCTGGTCAGTCTGTTGTCCAAATTTGTGCTTCTTTAAACCTTTGAAATGACTCGTATTCACTGTACTGTACAGTTATATTTCAAAAAGAGCGCAACCCACTCTATTTTTTTCAAATTAGCCATATAACTATACATTGGTGGTAGATGTATATAATTATTACTTGTTATTATTTAAACAAATAGTGAAAAAAAAGTTTTTTTTGCAGCATTGATTGAAGTACATGAAAATGTTGGATCCTATTTATTATGAACATCATTCTGCTGATAAATGTAACAATATAAGACGATCTGCTTATAAATACTATTAAAATATACCATACTTTTGTAACAAAAACTAGTAAAAAAAGCTGTTAGCAGGGATTTCCGAATATGTATGCATACAAAACAAGTATTGAGACAAAGGCCAAAATAATAATAAATTATCACAACTTAAAGATGTGTGCTTTCAGGCCATCTCTTTTGCATAAAGGCCGTTTGAAATAGCTAATCAGCCATGTGTGTAGATACATTTATGCACATTTTAGTTTGATTCACCCCCTACTGATACAGTTAATTATGAAATCATGTACATATAATGAAGACAATTAATATTTTGTTCACTGACATCCATATAAGTACAGATTTTCTGTGTATACCTGAAAGTAAGCAGTGTCATTAAAGTAGTTTGTACGTCCATTACGAAATGTGTACGTCCATCATGGCAGATATATCTTTGGATTAAAGTATGATAAACCTTGCACAAGTTTTTTTTGATAGTGATAAAAGGAAAGATTTATCAGAGACTTTTGATAGGTTTAAAGTTGGGGAGAGCCGAAACCTAAGAAGAGGGGGGAACTTTAGGATCTCTCATGTGATGGACGTACGTACGTCCATCACATGAAATAATTAAATCATTTATCAATAAATAAAATACAAAATTCATTTGTTTTTCTCTGTTTATTTTGCCAAGGTCTTTGGATTAAAGTATGATAAACCTTGCACAAGTTTTTTTTTTGATAGTGATAAAAGGAAAGATTTATCAGAGACTTTTGATAGGTTTTAAGTTGGGGAGATCCGAAACCTAAGAAGAAGGGGAAACTCTAGGATCTCTCATGTGATGGACGTACGTACGTTCATCACATGAAATAATTAAATCATTTATCAATAAATAAAATACAAAATTCATTTGTTCTTCTCTGTTTATTTTGCCAAGGTCTATTTTAAACATGATTGAAATAAAGATAGTTGGCTGGGGTATCACTAGTTAGAAAATACCACTTCAACAATTCTGTTAATTAACCTGTCAAAAACACAGAAATTATCACTTAAATTCCTTTTGAAGTAGAAATCCTAATATTATATTTCTAACAGCAAAAACCATCAAAATTATCTATTCCAGACCTGTTATATCACAATATCATAAAATCACACGCATATAGTTGCATTATTTTTCTGTCTCTTGTGTCCACTTAATTTGTGTCCACTTAATTGGTATGGACTTGCCCGATTATAAAAATCGCTTCAAGTGATATATTATTTATTGTGATATATGGGTCATTTCATAAAAAAATGTACATTTGCCTAAAATACAGGGCAAATTTTAAAGTTGTCTAAAATGCTAAATTTTGTTAATTATTCACTAGAGGAGACTTTGCACAATCTTAAACTGTAAATTATACTAACCTAACTCAAGAAATGTAATTTTTTTAACATTTAAAAATAAGAAACATTTTCAGCATAATAGGTAGAAAAAAGAACAAGAAACAAGTACATAAAGAATGTTTTAATAAACAGTTGAGGCTATCATGCAAAAAACGTAGGATGATTTTTAATGTCATGGATAAACACCAGTGTTATAAATTATCTTTAAAACAACCCCTTTTTTACTAAAAACTAATTTTTAGGAAGTAAACTACTAAGTAGATTTCATGTTTGATTATTTAGTCAAATTGTATGTTTAGCACAGAGATAGTCTAGGGCAAAAAACTTGAAGATCCTGCAGATATATCAATATAATTAAAATATACAGAGAAGCAGAATAAGTTGAACCAACAGACTGAGAAAAACTAGTGTAAAAATAGGTGTATCATTGATAACAAATGAAAAAAGGTGTATTTCAGTGTAGTAAAATAAAACAACAAATAATTTTGAAATACATAGTTTGATGACACGTTTTGACTAGATTAACAGAAGTGGTAACGTGACAGTTGACAAATAAAATCACAGCTGAAACATAGAGGTACAATGCTTTAAAACCTCTTTTGTGTGGTTATATTGCAGACATACTGAATCATGTTCTTAACATGTCATATTATTGTGAAATTGACGTCAATATAGAAAAATGCAAAAACCTCTCATTTCCTGAATAAAAAAACGCAACTTTAATTAACATTGCCTCAACAATTGCACCAAACACACAAAAATACATTATTAGGCACATCATGACTGGAATTAAGCACATCATGCAATTCCAAAATTACCCCTTGAAACACAAATATAGAATTACAACAAGACACTAATAAAACACTTAACTTTAATGTGTACATTAGCTAAACACAAAACTTGACCTCAAATAGTCCTTTTTGGCTTATTTGGAACATTGCCACATTTGTGATAAATACAAATTTACATCAAAATGACCTGAAAATTAGCATTTTTTGGTGTTTTTCTGTTTGTTTTGGATTATCTTCGTTTTCTCAGAATGTTGTTTCTTAATTATTCTGCTCTTCTCAACATGATCAATGCAATATCCCTATCCCTCCATTCTCGCTGTAATTAAGTTTGAATGTAGTCGTCCAAACTTGTTCTAATTCTAAAGCAACTTTAGTTTTTCTTATTATTATTATTCTACGGCCCATTTGGCTACGCATTTCTCACTCAGTTTACAAGTAATCGACTTAGCACAATGATCCTTAAGTATTGAAGCTAGCTGCTATAGCTTTTTTTTGCAATCCTGACAGTGGATCTGGATCTAATCCGGATTTCATAGATCCATCATACATGTATGGATCATCCATTGCAGATTTTTGCCACACTATTTCTCACTCAGTTAACAAGTAATCAACTTCAAATCTTCCACAATGATCCTTAGGTATTAAAGTTAGTTGCTGTAGCTTTTTCTGCAATCCTGACACTGGATCTGGATCTAATCCGGATTTCATAGATCCACTATATGGATCATCCATTTCAGATTTCTGCCACACTATTTCTCACTCAGTTAACAAGTAATCGACTTCAAATCTTGCCACAATGATCCTTGGGTATTGAAGTTGGTTGCTGTAGCGTTTTTCGGTGATCCTGAAAGTGGATCTGGATTTATTTAACATTTTGTAAATCCACTATGTGGACCAATGTCAGTGCAATGATGTACATGCCGGTTGATAGCCCATTCATTGAAAGAATGGAGAGCAGCCATTCACAATGGTACTTTGTTGTCGCAGACAGTGGCCCAGCGTTGAACCAACATTGGGTGTTTGATGTGAACAGTAGAAACCCCTTAAATGCTAGATTTCACAATTAAAATACAAGTTATAATCACAGGCAGGCAGAGTAGAGAGAGAGATGTTGAGATGAATAATATAACAGTGGTGGAGAGAGAGAGGAGAATGAGAGAAAAGTTAGCTTGAAGTCGCAAACGGTCACAAAATGGTCGCAAACGGTCACAAATGGACGCAAATGTCACAAATGGTGGCAAACGGTCGCAAATGATCGCGAGCAGTAGCAAATGATCGCAAATGATCACAAACCATCGGGAATGATCGGAAATGTTTGGAACTGGTCGCAAGCGGTCGCGAATGTTTGCAAATGGTTGCAGATGGTCACAAGAGGTAGCAAATGTTCTAAATGTTTCAAATTTCCAAATGTTCCAAGCATTCCAAATGTTTCAAATGTTCCATATGTTTCAAATGCCCCAACTGTTCTCAATGTTTCGAATTATCCAAAAGTTCCAGATGTTCCAAATGTTTCGAATGTCCCAAATGGTTCATATATCGCAAAAAGTCGCACTAATCGATGTACAAACTTTACTGTTACTTGAAAAGTCACAGTTGCTTATAGTTGGAAAGTACTTTTTCTGACCATTTCTGGAAAGTAAAGATTTTTTTGTAAAACCTTATGTTAATCCTTAAACCGCTCATTGTAACTATTTTTTAATACATTTTATCAGCCGAGTCAATCACTGTTATTCGGAATGAAATGTGTGATTAATCGTCAAGATTTTCAAATATTTTGTCTGAAATTAATTCTCATCCATTTAACATTGCTACTGCTTGCGATCATTTGTGAACGTTTGCGACCATTTGTGAACGTTTGCGACCATTTGTGAACGTTTGCAACAGTTTGTGACCGTTTGCAACCATTTTGTGACCGTTTGTGACTTCAAGCTAACTTTTCTCTCCTTCTCCTCTCTCTCTCCACCACTGTTATATCATTCAATGTAGAGCCATATGTTTTTGGGCCCGTTTGATTACGGATCAAAAATGTAAACTTTCATCAATAATTTATAAATTGTTTTACTGTATGTTTGAGCTAAATATTTACAAAACAAAATGGATATTGTATATTAAGAATAGTTTGATAGATTGTGGCCTTCCAGGTGTCTGGAATGCTCAGCACATCCCAAATAGTTTTGAACGTTTCAAGGAGGTAATTAAAAAACGTTTAGAAGATCAATTTATACAGAAATGGTCGGAAGAATTATTTAATAGTGGCAAATGTACAAACTATAGGATTTTCAAAACTAATTTCATTCTAGAAAAATACCTTTTATTAGCTGCACCAAATATAAGAAAATCTATAACCTGTTTTAGATGCAGGAATTCCAAATTTCCCATTGTACTTGGTAGTTTTTGTGGTATTTCACGTGATAGACGTACCTGCACCTTATGTCACAACAGATTCATCGGTGATGAATATCATTATCTTTTCGAATGTGGGCACTTTGAAAGAGACAGAAAAAAATTATTAAGCTGCTACTTTTATGATAGACCTTCAACATTTAAAATGTATGAATTGACCTCAAGTGAAAACTGGGAGTTATTGTATCACCTAGCACAACTTATTATTATTATAAAAACGTAATGAATGGTTTGAATTAATAACGATTGGAATGCCCTTGTCACAGGTATGTTATATTTACTCACCCTGTATCGCACACCTGGCTTCTCATCTCCTACGGGATCCTGAATAAATTACCTTGTTATCTTGTTCCCTTGTTAAAGTAGTGGGCCACTGTACATAGCAAGATACAACTTGAAGTGGGTAGCAATTTTAATTATTGAATTCATCGGTTTACGGGTTAAACAGCCACAGTATGAAGACTTAACAAGGTTAAGAAAATGTATGATTTTTAAGAGAAAAAGTAATGGTTTTAATAAAGGTTTTAATGCAAAATCCAACGGATTTGTGAAAACATGCAAAAAACAAACATGCTAAAAAAAGTTTTAAAATAAATTTTTCAATTATTTTATAAAAAATGTTTGAATATGTAGAAGGTGACAAAATGCATATGGTGGCACATGAAAGGAAGCAAATAATTGTTTTTCGGACAAGTTTTTAATAGTTTTTAAAAATTCAAGTGATGTGCCTAATTTTAATTGTTGATTCTCAAACCTTAATAAAACAGCTGGGCTGTGCAAATGCACATTTTAAGTATTGTATGACAAATAAAATACAACACAAAGCAGTTGTAATTCACAAAAAGCTTACAGGAGATGATTAGGCAAAAACAAATTTGTTTGCATGATGTGCCTAATGTTTTGCTAGGCACATTATCTCACTTTTTATTTTTTTCTTATTAAAAACGTCCAAAAAGCTTATCTCAATAATATTGGCATGCACAATAGACGAATATGACAAAGAGCACATAACTAAGCATTGATATTTTTAGACATCAATGGCGAAGTAAAAAAACAACTTCGAACATTAATTGTTTTCCATCCTAAATGTAGACACAGTGATGTGCCTAACTACGTAATTTAAAATTAGACATTGGAATGTGAATAAATTTCCTGCCGAAAGTTGGTGGTGAATGAAAGGAAGATAGAATGACAAGGCGCTATCTGACTAAAATGTAAAAGCCCTAATTATATAAGGTAGAAGAGGGAAGAAAATAAAAATTAGGCACATAATGCACGATAACATTCTGTGTAGGTTTGACAGAAATGCCTCCGTCCGGTTCATGCGCAGATGATTTATTCGCCCATGGCATTGGAGGAGGTCCTGCTGACAATAATAGTAGATCTGTTTGCACATTTTCATTGCTTATCATTATTTACTTCAAGTCTAACATTCAACTTTATTAATTTTTTGTTCACTTGGTGTGGTATACGTCTAAAAAAGATTATCTGGTGGTAAAAGGGACACAAAACTTATCTGTAAAACATCTGGGAATAAGTTGCAGACAATGTCGTAAGAACGGTTGCCTCAGTCACTTCTTTAGACAGGTGGAAAATGGTAAAATAGTTTTGAGACGTATTCTATTAGGCACATCATGATTTCTAATTTCACAATATGTAATAAAAGAAACGCTTTTCATGGGTTTTGTTTCGTAAGTTATGATACTCTTCCGTGTTCAATTCATCCAGGCCTCTTCATTTAACACGTTTTAATTTATTTAATCTGCTAAATGATTATATAAAAAACGTGATGTGCCTGATAAATGTGTGTATTAAAATGGAAAACTCTGGCAGTTTCACCTTAAACTATGCTACCCCATTTTTTCCGCTGCTAATAATATTACATATCCAATGTCTATCTATCTGTATACCCATTGAAATTTACGATTAATTTTTTCATGCAAGTATGCATTATTGAATATTTATTAGACACATCACAGGTGAATGCGTATAGAGCGAGTAAGAAAAACCTGTGCATTGTTCGTACATAAATACTTGAAAAAACATTGCCCCTCATAGATAACTTTCGCAGAACACTTGTGTGGCAGCTAACAGTAAATATTTTAGGAATATAACCATTAATTTTGCATGTAAATGACAAAATCCTTCAATTTTAGGCCAAAGACCTACATTCAATGATTGGTAACTGATGTTCAAAGGTCGATAACACATGTAACCACATACATTTTCTGAGCCTGACAAGTCCACTGAATTTAAAAATGATAGTTAAGTGTTTTATATGACAAACATATTTATGATATAGGCAGTAGGCATACAATAAAATTTTCCTTTCTTATCACGAAGAAGCAACCCTATCAGGAATTGGTGGCAGCCATGACACAGTGTCAAGTGTTATTTTATGATAAACTAGCTTACCCTCCATGTAAACCAAATGTATCAGAAAGCAGTGTAATCCATGGATCAAAGATTTTGAACTCTGGGCTGCACTGCAAAGCCATATTCCAAGCCAGCAAAGAAACTGGTTGTACCTTCTTCTTATGAAGCCTTAGCTTACCTATGCATGTATCCAGATGGAACATATGACACAGACACTTACACGTCTGGATCTGACAGATACCCAGACTGCGAATGTGGAAGCAATATGTGCATCTCAAGAGATGCCATCATGGGGTGCATCCAACTCAATAGTCACAGAAGAGAATAATCCTGAAAAGGTTGTTGGATTTTTGCCAGTGCTTCCACATCCCGTTACTGACCATGGGACCATGAGTCTTTACAGCGATGCATAACTAGTCTTATTGAATGTGCCGAATCAACTTGACCAGAGTTACCCACCTGTGTTTTGTGATGAAGGTTTTTTCACATTGCCCGTGAAATCTAGTTTCATCATCCAGGAAAGTTTAGGAACCTTTTCATTTGCCTTGGATCATTTCACATGACTAAGATCTTCCTTGGCTGCATGGGAAAGTATCTGAGAGGCAGCAGAGCTGGCAAAATATGGACAAAAAGTCTTGTCTTTGGTGTCAATGTGGTAGAGTCAGTTCTAAATGGAAGACATTATGTCAGATCACTTAAAGGAATGCTCCTCCTCGGAGAAAGTATGCTCCAGTGGTGTGAAATTTTCAGGATACATGGAACCCAACAGTATGCTGATGAGCTTGAAATCCTAAGACGTTAAGCTTCAAGCAGAGACACAGAGACTTCTGGCAGATGCCACGGTGATTGAAATCTGTATGACTGAAATTGAACAAGGCTCCAAAAAAACCTCAGCAGATCTTCAGGCACTACTGTTCCATTCCAGGCACTTTCTAGATCGTGCGCATCACAAACTTTATCCCGCAAACCAAAATTCACGTTTGACAGTGAATTTCGCAGAACTGTTGCACATTCATTTATAACATCATGTTCCCGAGAGTATCAGTCATTCGTTCTGAAGGAACACAGTCAACGTAGATCAAAGCAAATTTCTTATCAGAACATGAAAATCGAATCTGATTACCATAGTTTGCTGTTAAAAGTACCTTCAATTGCCTATTGTCAACTTTGTCAGTGGATAACAGGTTGTTACACCGATCACGGATATCGCTTAAGGGATAATCTTTGCCTTGTACCAGATCATGATAAATGCCTTCAAAAACACTATACAGCAACTATTTTCTAGTAGACATTATGCTGCTCTGTACTGGACGTCTGCTGTTTTCAAAGCGTTTAATGTATTTGCTGAAACAAGCAGGGTGATAGTATATGTTTGAACCAAACACCCCATAAATGTCTTGTATGTCGCAGGTTCGCTTGCATACTTCATCTTGGAAAAATGTTGTATTCTCTAGGAAAAGTTGAGCCGTTCCAGATTCACATATTCGATGTTTGTTTCTACTTCCATAGTACTTTACCTGACCACATATTACACATGGTGTTGTATATATGTCAACCTTCTTTTCCGCTGGGTTACGAGCTGTTGACAATGATTGGCTACGCTTCGAGGTTTCAGGACATCTCTCAGCTTGATCACGTGGTACAAATGAAGCCCTTCGGTGCTTGTTGAATGAGTTATGATGTGTATATGTCTAACAATGATTGTCCATGTGGTAACTGAGCGGTTCATCGCCAATAGTTTTCAACCGTTTATTTACAATGTCCTTTCTGAAGGTTCCTGCCTCCAAAATCCGCTTACGGCCTTTCTCGGAGCTGGTTGTTTTTTTCTTTGTGTCTATCTGAAAAAATATGCACTTCATTATGTCAGTGTGAATACTCTCCTGGGGGTTGTTTATGAGCGGAATACCAAGGACATTCATCATTAAAATTGCTTCCAATAAAATTCCAGTAGTCAATCCGGTATTGCAGGACTTCCAGCAGATAAGGTATTCCTTCTCTGTTCAGTTGCCTTTACAGCTCGATATCCTGAAATACACAAAATCTTTCCATATGTTTAAAAATCATGTTTATCTTATCTAATAGCTATTTTAACTACGCTTCAGTAGTATCTCTGAAATTGCTGCATACTGCAATATATACGTATATGATGATCACATTAAATCTGAAAGATATAATGCGATATTTATATAAAAAACCCAGTGATATCATTAAAAATGAATCGATTATTAAATAATATTAAATCCTCCTAGTCTCCAATTTGATATTTCTAATTTATAATGGGACCTGCAACTTGAAAATTCCTGTAGATTTAACACACATAGACATACAATGCAGATACATGCAGTAACGCAAAAGAAGACGTTAATTTCAATTTAAGGGGGTAATAGGGTAAGGTAATATTCATTTTTTTCGTCTGTATGGTAGTTAGTTCTTAATAATTTGTATGGTAGTCTTCTATATAGAATGGCTTCACCCGAAAAAAATATTAAGCATCTACCTTCAAGAAAAGGGGTAAAAAACTCAAACTTTCTAGAACATATGCATAAATTAGGCATAAAAAGGACACTGTTTTGCATTTCAAAGTCATTATCGAAAATTTGCAAGCACATATTCACATAAAAGGACCTAATAACAGTACATGCAGCCATGTGTAAAGGATAGGGTGCTTCGGGGCACTCCTACATTTTTTTCACGCCTATCGCACACCATTTAAGAAAATAACGAAACTTGACATTTTAACAAGGGGTAGGCTACATATGTTCAACATCATTTTCTCCCTTGCTGCCACTCTCCCAGATGTCCACCCTTGTGATTTTGGCCCTCCTATAGGTACATTAACAAAACAAAATGCCAAACTGTCTGCACCTTTCATCACACATAGTCTCCCCAGCCACTGGACTAATAGGGCATATATGGTAAAACAAAAAATTGGGGTAATTTTACATAAAAATAGTGTCCCCAGGACTTAAAAGGTCCGCATTTTAATTTAAATATAATAATATTAAAAATGAATGGTGCAACTTCACGTTTAGGCATTACTACTTAATATTGTTTAGATTATTTGTAAAAAAAAATATATATATATATGGTTTTATAAGAGCTGTATGTCATGGAAACGTGAAAAATGGCATGTGCCCAGAGAAAATTCCACTATTTAAAACTTCACTGTAGGATACAAAATCACAATATAATTCTAACAATTACATTTCATGGCTAGACATTGTTCACTTTAACTAATCAATGATCAAAATTCGCCTTAAAATTGATATCGATATAAATAATTTTGATGAATATACATGTCCCCACATTTGCACTCTACTCTGTTACCATTATTGTAGCATGCCCCATCAAGTAAATAATCATGAACTAAAATTATATCAAGTTTAGTTTGACACACTAAAGGGCCTTATACGAGTTTTTCACCTTGAAAGAATTAATATTGTTGAGTGACAAGTTATCCGAGACAGGTATTACCAAAAAGTTAGAAAATATACTTTTGTTTTTACTACTCCGATCCTAGCCTTGTGGGTATAAAAACGAGTTTGGTTGTATGATTGTATGCCTACAACAGTTGCTATGGGGACTATTTCCACCCGTATGATATATTTTTTATTTATTGCCAGATCTTTTCATTAATCCCTAGATAACTTTTAATTTTACTACTCCGTTCCACTCTACTCCGTTACCAAGAAAAGGGAATGGAGTGGTGAATTGTCAAATGTTATGGGTTTTACAGTCATAATGATTGATGATATAGTCTTTTAAAACATGGCTCGTTGTCCCCATATTAATAGAGCACCCATTTGTGATCGATGTTATGATAAGAAAATATACAGTTTATATTTATGTCGAGCCAAACATTTGGTAATGGAGTTGAGTATTATTTGGCTTGGTAACGGAGTTGAAATAAAAAAATTGTTCATCCCATCAATTTTTTTTTATTTTTTAGCAGTTTTGATGTACGATTGTTTAGTATTATGCTTCAATAATGATATCACGTTTAAAAGTGTGATGTCAAGCTAAACAAAGTAACATAATTTTTGAAATGGTTTGGATTTGGTAACGGAGTAGTAAGTGGAATGCTGCAACTTTTTTTAAATGACGTTTTTGAAGCAAAAAAAAATTTCTAGCGCAGCCAGTGGCTTTTTCATGCTCTATTGGGATCAGTGCACCAAACCTATAAAGTAGTTTTCCTCCTCTTTGATGGTCACCTCACTGCCATTTTTGATGCTACAAAGTTACCCCAATTTTTGGTTTTACCCACCTGAGTAGATATTCATTTTGGCCTCAGATTTGCCCCTATGTATTTTTTTTATGGACCCCCTATGGGTTTTTTCGCTTTCGATGAGTGCACATTACCGAAAAAACATGTGTGTTCTTTTCGGACCTGCGCGCACATTGGCTATTTGCGAAAAAAACATTCAATTGCAGGAGATAAAAGAACATTCCGAAACCCGCTCATTTATGGTGATAAAAACATTTCTATCCAATTTGTTTTTCCGTCTCCCTCCATCATTAACTTTTTTTCAAATAATAGGCCAAGCCAATTATTTTTTCGTCGATTTTAATGACTTTTCCATAAATAAGTTACAATTTTTTTCCTAATTTTTTTCCCGCCCTACCTCATTAGATTTTGGATTTTTCTCATATGAAACAGAGAAAAAACATAGTGGCCTAAGGGCATGAAGGGAGGTTGACTTGAGCGACATCTATGCGTGGAGAATGAATAATATTACCATCGACGCACTATTCACCAGAGGACGCTTATGTTTTACATTTTTATTATTCATGATATTATTTTTATTATTTCAAGAAAGTTTTCAATGAATTCCACTTTCAAATATATTACAATGATAATAGTGCAATTTATTTTTATTTGAAGATAATCCCCTTGTTATACCTCAGTTTTTTTTTGTTTTTTTTTTAAATTGTATTCCCTTCAAGTTCAACAGTTGCAAGTGCGAGCCTATTGTTATCCAAAATGAAGATGAAAATGGCGGATACTGATGTCGCTTGTTTTAATATTGGGATGTTCGTGAGCTGTAAAACTTGCCACGGTCAAACAATACAGGGCGAAGTGATTGCCTTTGATTACAGCTCAAAAACTCTTGCTTTGAGTATCCTTTAAATTCTTGTGTGATGTATATATTCTGTAATACTCGCTTTGTTATTTCCGAAATGTGGAAACGGGGACCGGCGGCGTCGACGACGTCGTGTCACTGTCACTGACAGTGTCAGTCACTCGTCATCGCCCATGCCATGGGCATGGGCATGGCCATGGCCTAGCCCCATCCGTGCGAATCAATGTTGACTTTCGTTATGATTGGATTCTAGGCCCGCCCCCGCGGTGAGCCAGGAACTATACTCGCCGTCAAATTAAAAATGATCAACCAGGATCGCATGATTTTCGGCGATTTCTCCATCAATCTTGAACCGATTTCCTTGAAATTTTGCAGAGGCCATTTTCTATTAAAATCCTAATAGGGGTAAAAATTTCGCAAAATGATATTTAATATTTCAAAAGTTGGACCATTTGCCATGTAATAAAATTCCAAAATTAGTTTAATGGGTTTAAAGAGGAACGTCGTAACTTCAATTCATTACATGTCAAATGGTCTAACTTTTGAAATACGCGATATAATTTTACGAAATTTTCAGGGCTGTTAGGATTTGAATAGAAAATAGCCTTTGCAAAATTTTAAGAAAATCAGTTTAGAATTGACGGAGAAATCGCCGAAAATCATGCGATCCTGGTTAATTTGACGGCGAGTATAGGCTACCCATGGGCATGGCCCTGGCCCGGGCCCTGGTCTGGCCCTGGCCTGGGCATGGCTATGTCTATGACAATGTCCTATGAATCCATGAATGATCAGTTGCAGATGATTCCATGTTTTATGTACGATATTACTCATTCTTCATATTGTTCAATTGTTCTTATTACTGACAAAAGATAAAAGTGGGAGCAGGGTAATTTTGCTCACTGGACCGGGTCCGGGAACTCCCCTGGCCCTGGCCTGTGTCCGGGAATCAGCTTATGGTAAAAGTCACTTTTAAGTTTAAATCTGTCACTTTTGCGCTGCATGCTTTTCGATAATACATCGATAATACATCATTTCATGACATCCGATTGTCATGAAATTTGGCAAGCATTATTTTCTAGTCTAAGACTAACGGCAACTTCCCTGAAAATTTCAAGAAGAAGTATTATGTAGTTTAAAAGCTAGACCATTTTCAATTGATGACGCTCCTCTATAAACCCATTGATCTCATTCAGCTTTAAAGGTGTAGTCAACTGTCAAAATTCGCAGGACAAGGGTCCCCCAGAAGGCAATAGTGCCCTTGGGTAAGCCAAGGCCCTATTCCATAATAATACTAAATATGCGTTTCATACCCAAAGCCTCATTAAGAGCAAGTTCTCAAATCACAGCAAGTTCATATATACTTGAGCGACATCTATGAGTTAATAATTCAAAGCCCTTGTCTTTTGCCCCTACTTGGTCGCCTACTTGCAAACAAACTGACTGTATTACTGCGGGGATTTGGAAACTGCTTGACCCCCAATTTTGTATTGTCACCCAGTTAACACAAAACATTTGTATGACTTTATGCAATGTTGGACCAACGTCGAAGACGTTGGGCCGACATTGCATAAATGTCATACAAATGTCTTGCGTTTGCTGGGCAGGAGGACTTTCTCTCAAACATTGTACATTTATCTAATGCTGGTTCAATGTTGGGCCAGCGTCGCAGACGTTGGCCTAACATTAAAACGCCATTGGATCAATGTCTCGTTTGAGTAGTATCTTGTAATCAGTTCAGTGGCTATATTAATGCTGTCAATCTGTACTCAATAGGCTACTGTTGGCCTACACTTGACCGTCCCAGGCATGCGCGTTTTGAAGCTGAATGATTCTTTAATCCCTAAGCTCTACTACATGTCAAATTTGAAATACTCACTCAAATTTCAAGGAATATTTGAAATTAGGGTATAGGTGCCGGAATACTTGCAAACAATGCCTGCAAAATATAATTGTAATTGATCAAGAATTCACTGGGAAATCAGCTAAAAACACCTAAAGCTGGTGGAAGTTGACTGCACCTATATGTGACCCGATCTGGCAAAATCATGAAAATGAGTCGGTAGTCGCATTTTGGGGTATTGGATTTATTATCAGATCCTTAATCATGTTAATCTCCACAAAATTACCTTTAAAATGAGGTGTCACACATGCCTGTAAATTAAATAGCTCCAAAGATTTAACTTGGTCTTGGGAAAAATAAAAAATATCAATTTAAAAATCATATTATTTTGAGAAAACGGAGTTCAAAGATGGTGAAAGTTTTTGTTGTATTTTTTCTCCACCCTTATTCAATTTCTAGTATGAGAATGTCACCTGAATAATCAACTTATTTGGACAAATGGCCAGTACTTCTGTTAACCCTTTCATGGCCAAATCGGCCGAATTCGCCCGCTAAGGCCTCGCGGTCATACCGGCCGAATCCGCCCGTGCATGACTCCCCGTCAGATCGGCCGAAACCGCCCGCTAAACACTGCTAAACGTCAGTGCTGTTATTGAGCAATCGACATGTCTTTTACATACAGATTAACTATGTTTAATATAGACATCCTGCTCCGTTCGTTTTTTCATAACATTGCACTTTTTCACCGATATCTACCCTATTTTGACGTTATTCCGTTGTGGAAATTTTTTGTTGACTCCTTGTGACAAACTGAGTGCGATGAGGTAGAAATGGACGCTGCTTGAAAGTGAAAAAATTGTATGACGTCGTCTTTTTGTGGAATATTTCAATTATAGAAATAAAACGTAGATCTATAGACTAGTCTAATCATAATTTATTTTTGTATTTCTGATATATTATATCACTTTTGTTATAAAAAGTAGGCTATATTGACAAACTTCACAAAGACCCCGAAAAAATCAGATTTTGCGATTATCGCCCATACACATGTGACACGAATTTTCAAGCTGACCTCGGCTCAGGCTTCGACTTCATTCGATTAGTTTTGCTATTAATCTTTTTCTTAATACATAACAAATTGTCAGAACACATAGTTACATCATTTTTCTTTATTATACAAAAAAGGGGGATTTAATAGATGCGCAGGTATTATTTTGGCGCCCACAAATTCAACTGTTTTTTGCGGAGATTGTTCGTTTGGCCTATATGAAATGGATTCGGCATCCGATTCATTGGAAATTAAAGGCTTTAGTGTACTGGCGAGTCACTCGGCGAGCGATAATGGGGGGCCTCGGCGGATCGCAAGGGTCCGTGAAACTGACAGCGATCTTTATGATAGGCCCAGTGCAGTAGTGACGCGAGTCCGACCCTGTCACTGACATCGATTCAGATGAAGATTTAATTATTACATTAATTATTTTTCTGTGTATATCCTTGGCTATTATGCCTAGGGTCTACATGTCAATATTATCTCCATAGACTACTTAAAATTGCATGTGATATGGGGACACCGGTAGGGGTAGGCCTACCCCAAAATTTTAAAAATAAAAATATAACTGTATGCCTAGGGGTATATAACTGCTCATTTGCATATTTTATTGCATTTGCATATTTAAATAATTTCACATTTCTTAGCTCTTATGTTTGAGCATCTTGGCCTACGTTTGATGTTAACATGATTATACATGATGTCAGCCAATTATACCCTTAGAAACCTCAATTTATCAAAATTTCTTCCAATACTACAGATTTCATAATGTGCCTCATTTGCATAATTTATGCGATATCGATAATTTATTCATTATTTTCCCGCCTATCTTTGGTGATTACCTGTGTTTAGTTTTATGTCAATATCTCCATCCATACCATAGCCCTAAAGCTTGAATAAGATAAAGGAAAACCCCAAAATTTGGAAGATCAACATATTAATTAGATATCATTGTAGTGGTATATAACTGCTCATTTGCATAATTTATGGAATATGCATAATTTAAAAAGCACATTTAATTGGTCTCCCTATTTTTGACCATTTCTTTTCAGTTTTATTTTAACATATATACATGATATATATAGCTAATTATACCCCCAGAAACATAATTTTTCCCAATATTATCAATAACATAATGTGCCTCATTTGCATAATTTATGCAATATGCATAATTTATGCAAATTTAAGCAAATTTTGTCCGCCTATCTTTGGTGATTACCTGTGTGAAGTTTCATGTCGATATCTTTAACCAAACTCTCAGAAAGTCAAATAATGTTCAGAAACCCCAAAATTATTAAATTTCCTCCATTAATTAGGACCTGGGCACTGACCTGATTACCTTAATTAATGACCTGAATATGCAGTCAGTATTAAACATTATGACCATGAAAGGGTTAAACATGTTCAATCAGCGGATGGATGTAATCCCAAGTACACACTGCGTCACGCCTTAGGGAAGTGTTTCATATGGGTATTACCCCAAGGTCATCTAAAGGTCACAGCCAGGTCAAATCAGTCAAAAAAGCTGAAAATAGTTAGTTTTTGTTGTTTTTGCTCTAATTCTATTTATTTGAGATGTCTATGATGGTTGAAGCCCGCGGAGGTTACAGTAGTAGGGCTGCTAAGCTCATAATATCAGATCAATTGTGCATTTTGTGAATAAAGCATAAAATTTGGCATGATATATATTTGAACCCAGGAGATCACAATCAGGTACGGAACCACCTTGGCAGTGACCTCTGGTGACCTTGAGTGACCTTCAAAGTGAAGGTCATTGTATATATGTCCGAAAATATGATCTTTCGAAAAATAAAGGAAGGAACAAGTGTGATACCTCTTTTCGATGTAATTTTGATTTAAGAATCCATTCCTGGCTATTTTTCCTGGTAATTTTTAATAATTCAAGGTCATCTACAAGGTCAAAAGGTCAATTTCAAGGTCAAAAGTGCCAAAATATGACTTTCAACGAAAACAATTATAGGTACAAGTGTAATACACCATTTTGATATGTTTTTTTATTGGGAAAAACATTGATGTTATTTTTTTAAATCAAAGGTCATCATCAAAATGAAGGTCAAAAGGTCAATTTCAAGGTCAAAAGTGAAAAAATTTGATTTTTCACAAATACAATTAGAGGTACAAGTATAATACCTTATTTTGATGTGTTTTGACTGGAGAAACCATTCATGTTATCGTTTTGATAATCCGAGGTCATTGTCAAGGTCAAAAGGTCAATTTCAAGGTCAAATGTGAAAACATATAATTAAAAAAATACAATTAGATATATTAAAAAAAATTGCTTTCAGACCTTGGGGTCGAGATCGCTCCCAGTCACCGCCATGTTGAATTTTTCTGGTAAAGCAATTTATACATCAATCCACGGCCTCGGAGAGGACGACACAGCTAAGTATTAGGCCTACATTATCCAGGTGTGCATAGCCTGTGTGTGCACAAAAGTGGCCTAAAGCCCAATTCATTTCATTTTTTAAGTGTGCATAGAAGTCTAGCTTATAGTTCACATTCCCCAGACCAGGCGCAGAGAGCAGTACATTTCAAGCCTGTCTTCACGCATTTACAACGTCCAATATAAACTTTTGTTGTCGACAAAGGCGTCCAACCATGAATGTCTTTGGTCCATCCGCAGTGTCTAGGACTGGGGAGTTTTCGATCAAGATGTGTTGCCCTGATTCAACCCTGACTTTAAAGACTAGCTCTTGTTACATGTTGCTCCAGTGCAGCTTTTTGTCGGGGGTTTCTCCAAGTTTGTCCAATTTTTCTCAGAAGGCATCAGAAACCTCAGGAAAACCCTCCCAAACCTCCCACGCAGTTTTCTTTCCACGACCATTAAATGAACTCGATAGGGGGAGGAATGTCTCAATAGGGGGCGAAACGTCTCAAATAGGGGGCAAAAGTCTCACATAGGGGACGAAACGTCTCACATAGGGGGCGAAACGTCTCACAGAGGGGTGGGGGGGCGAAACGTATTAAACTGGGACAAGTCGTCACGGCGACGGGGGCGAAACGTCTTGAAGATGGGTGCGAAACGTCTTGGGGGGGGGGGCGAAACGTCTATGGTGCGAAATGTCCTGGAGCCATTGAGTTCATATATCGATATATTGAGTTTGCGACTCGATATATTGAGTTTGCAACCTTATATATTGAGTTCATAACTCAATATTTTGAGGTAAGAACTCAATATGTTGAGTTAAGGACTCAATATATTGAGTTACGAACTCTATATATTGAACTAAGAAGTCGCTATATTGAGTTTACAACTCGATATATATCGAGTTTACAACTCGATATATTGACTTGAAATGTTGATATATTGAGTTCACAAATCAATATATTGAGTTCAAAGCTTGATATATTGAATTCAGAACTCGATATATTGAGTTCATATATCGAGTTCAGAGCTCGATATATTGAGTTTACGACTCGATATATTGAGTTTAGAACTCTACATATTCAGTTCACAACTTGATATATTGAGTTGATAACTCAATATATTGAATTAGGAACTCAATATAATGAGTTAGGAATTTGATATATTGAGTTAAGAAGTCGATATATTGAGTTAACAACTCGATATATTGAGATCTAAAGTCGATATATCGAGATTACGATTCGATATATTTAGTTTACAACTTGACATATTCAGTTCATAACTTGATATATTGAGTTCATAACGCAATATATTGAATTAAGAACTATATATTGAGTTGAGAAGTAGATATATTGAGTTAACAACTCGATATATTACGACTTGATATTTTAAGTTTACAACTCGATATATTGAGTTGACAACTCAATATTGAGTTCATAGCTAAATATATTGATTACAACTCAATATATTGGGTTGTCAACTCGATATATCGAGTTGTGGACTAAGTTGTGAGTTCAGAACTTGATATATTGAGTTCATATCTTGATATCTCGAGTTTGCGACTCGATATATTGAGTTCACAACTCAACATATTGAGTTCACAACTTAATATATTGAGTTCATAGCTCAATATATTGAGTTAAGAACTCAATATATTGAGTTACGAACTCGACATATTAAACTAAGAAGTCAATATATTGAGTTTACAAATCGATCTATATATTGACTTAAAAAGTCGATATATTGAGTTCAAAACTCGATATATTGAATAAAGAACTCAATATATTGAATTCATTTTTCGAGTTCAGAACTCAATATATTGAGTTTAGAACTCGACATATTCAGTTCACAACTTGATATATTGAGTTCAAAACTCAATATATTGAATTAGGAACTCAATAGAATGAGTTAAGAATTCGATATATTGAGTTAAGAAGTCGATATATTGAGTTAACAACTCGATATATTGAGATCTGAAGTCGATATATCGAGATTACGATTCGATATACCGTAGATCTGGTAATTTTTGTGTGTCCAGATTTTCGTGAATTTTGATTTTGTGACTTTTTGCTAAGTCTAGAATTCATGAATTATCGATTTCGATGATAGGTATCGCTTTTATAATGATAATTTTCGTAAGATTCTTAAATTCGCGAATATATCGTTCTCGCGAAATTTGTGAAAATGAAAACCTCCCGAATATTACCAGCTCTACAGTATTAAGTTTACAACTCGATATATTCAGTTCATAACTTGATTTATTGAGTTCATTACTCAATATATTGAATTAAAATTTAAGAGTTGTCAACTCGATATATCGTGAGTGGGTTCAGAACTCGATATATTGAGTTCATATCTCGATATATTGAGTTTGTAAACGTCCTCGATATAGAAAGTCGATATATTGAGTTTACAACTCAATATATTGAGTACAAAACTCGATATATTGAATTCATATCTTGCCCTCACTGTACACTGCATTAAGGGGAGTGGACATTTTTCGTTGCCCCCAGTGCCAGTATCCCAGGTGATATACTGGCCCTTAGTGATTTTTACGGGCCAGCGTTAGTGTCGATCCCTGGAATTGATAAAAGGGAGTCCAAATTTACTTCCTGTTGGGCCAGTACAGGGTCTGGGGTCCTACCTCAATGCGATTTGGTGGAATCTGACAATATTTTTTTACACCCAGGCTGAAAATAGGCCGTCCATAAGACGGCTGGACGGGTCTCTGGCTAAGTCCTTGGTTCCATACCGAAAGAGAGTCAACACTGATAACGTCTTTTCAAATTTATTTTAAGATGTGTATGTCAAATGTTGGAAGGTAAAATTGTCCCTAATTGTCCCTGTATAAACATGATAAACAAATATATATATATATTAAATGAAAATAGTGAAAATAAACAATTGACTCTTTCCTATAAATTTTCCACACTTGATAAAATAACTTGAAATCACCATAAATTCTTATACTTCATAACCTAACCAAATTTATTAAACATTACCATGATCACATTCAATAATTTCCATAAATTACTATGTTCAACCAAGTTATCATGTCCAACAGTTATGGCGGTTATCAAGGTGTGTCGAACAAGTGCGACATTTGGCCCTGTTTTTTTCAAGCAAAATTTTAACTTATTTACTTAACAGATCAATCAAATTAATGATAATTTGTCATGTACAGTTAAATTTGGAAGCAGAAAATGGACAATAAATTTGAAAAATACATGTGTTTTTAGAACGGTCGAACAAAGGACATCAAATGTGTTTTTGGTGTCCTCTCAATAATGCCATGTGCGACTGCAGGGAATGATTTTCTTGGTGTCCTGTGTGCAACCATTGGTATCTCATGTTCAACCAAATGTTCGACCATGTGGACACAAAATTGTTTTTGTCCTCACTTTCTAGTATTGATTTTCAATGTTATGACCATTTCGTGTCCTATGTTACGACCACTTTCGTGTCTCACAATATTTTGTGATCATAAATTTTCACTGATTTTCAACCCTTACAGCGCGGGGATAGACTTTAGTCTTCAGAATCTGACTTATGTAGATGTCAGATTCTGCGACTAAAGTCGATCCTCGCGCTGTAAAGAGTAAAACTATTTCTAATGGCCGTAGACCCATAACGTAGGTAATCAAATAAAGGGGAAAGAGCTAACTAAGACAGTTATGATGATTTCAAATTGAAAATAACCCATTGGTCTCCAAGGTTTTTATAAAAAATTCTGCGCTTTAAGGGTTAATCTACAATTTTCACAAAACTATGTAAATATAGATACTGAAGAGACCCAATATTGAGTCTGCTATTTTGTACAGTCATGGTGAAATAAAAACATTATATATGAGCGGTCGAACGGTTACACAATTAACCATATTTTCATCTCCATAAAAATACATTTTTCTTTCTGTTCCATATGGTTGACCACTGTTCAACAAAATGACGTCAAAGAAAATGCATGTAGCAGTCTTTCCCAATAAGGTCAAAATTTCACTGGACAGTAGGTCCTGTAAACTTGAAACTTTTACCAGACCAAAAGAAATTTCACCAGACAGTAGGTGGTAAATGGCCGATTCTCACCTTGTGAGACCAAAAAAAAACGACCAAAAAACAAAACTGACCAAAAAAATAACTGGACTTCAGGTCAGATGTGGCTGGGTATTTTGCCGGACCTTCCTCTATTTGGTCTGACATGTCTGGTCGGTTGATGCTATTGGGAAAGACTGATGTAGGACACGCAAATTTTATGTTTAGTAAAAGTAGTAATTAAACCCTTCACTTGGTATTATAATTTAGCTGCTAATATATGTTTTTTTAAATATAAAATTAGTTCTCCCTAGAGCTACAGATGATTTGGACAATATAAAAGTTTCTGTAAATAGAGTTAGGTTATGAGCCAATGTGGAGTGGGCGACTGGGTACCGTACCCACATTTAGAAATTGTAAATTAGTATTTTTAAACAAACAACCTTAACTTTAAAGAATCAACACCAGTAAATGGAAAGCCAGGTACCAACGATGTCCGCATTTTGAACCTCAATTTCATCGGAGATGTAGATATTTTGAAGGAAGCCACTGAACAACCACAACCACTTCAACCACTTCAGATAGGAAAGGTAATCTTATCATATACAATTTCATTCAACTGATGAATACCCTATCATCTCCTGGTGGCTAAAGACAACTTCCACTTTTAGAAGTGAAGTGTCTGTCTTTTTAATACCCAGGGGCAATATGTAATTTGTAAATATCTTTGTTTCCTCACAACTTTGATAGAGCATTAATTAAGCCTTGCAGTTGTAGCCTGTATGGACTTATGAATCATGTGCCATAACATATACTGAGCTTCCAATTGATATGTCAAATTTGTGTATACCGGTAATTTGTAAAATCAGGTCAACTCAAAATGAGAGAGAATAGCTGGGCGTATTTCAAATCTACAAAAAAAGTATAATTATTCCGGCCAGTGTACTCTAAAAAGTTTATTTTGTTTTAATAATATGACTACATGTACTATTCAATAAATTGCACAACAGGGCTTGGGCCCAACTTTAAACAAAAGGTGAACATTTACTTTTTCTGGCGACGCATAAATAAAATTTTGCAATGGTTTATTGCCTAACAGAAATAATTTGCCGGACACTGATGGAGTATTCTGTTTTGTAATCAATTTGTTTTGTTTAGAATATGCCATGTGATGCACAAATCAGAATAAGGAGCTTCAAAGATTAAATTTTCTTGTTTTAGATACAGGCACGAGCAAGAAGAAATCGCGAAGAGAAAGAAAGACAGGCCAACTACGTGGGTATTGGTGTATCTCCTCAGGCACAGAAACTCTTCCACACAATCACAAAAACGTGAGTGCGAGGTTTTAGTCATGATTGCCGGGAAGTCTAAAAAACTTGCCTGATGCATTAACCCTTTGCCTGCTAATCACTACTATAGTTGTTTTTATTTTATTTTATCACCAGGTTAAATTACAGTTATTGAGAACAAAATGTCTGTTTTAACATCAAGAGTTACAAATGATTGGTCTCAATTTTACTTAAACATATACGAGTAATTTTCACCCACTTGAAGTTGCGATCGTGGTAACGAGACACAACTTCAAGCGGTTGAAAAGTTCAATTAATTAACTTAGAATGAATAAATGAATGAATGAAATTTTATATAGCGCATGTATCCAGCCGGAGGCTGTTCAGAGCGCTGAACATTGAGAGTAACTTAGCAAGGCCTGTTATCACTCAAAGTCCAACTCAGTCTCCTGTGAGCTATACAGCTGAGCTGCCATTGAGGCGCATAAAGCTATTTTTCATTCCAAGCAAATTCGCCTTATGTACCAGGTATGTACCAAGTATTTTCTGAGGTCCCGCCGGATGGAAACTGCGCCTACGTACATTGAGATTCTTTTACGTCAAACTCTATGTCAGTCAGACGAGCCATCTGATTTACGTGGTTCTCTGAGCCCCACGACCTACAATCAAGAGAATTTGAGGAAGAAATAATTCACATAGACGGATTTTTTCTCACACAAATTTGAAAGATGTGAGGCCCATTTCTGTGAAAAGTACAAACTTAGGAAAATGTACATTACAAAACTAATTGAATTATATTGTCCATAGCATGTTGGAACCACAATTATTGTTTGACTTATATCTATATCATTTAATTTTTGCTTTTGCAGGATAAATGAAGTAAAATGGCATGGACAGAACATTATAGTCCTTGATGATGTCACTATATGTCCTCCCTATCAGATTGAAAACTGTACTAGCTGTAGTAACAAAGAATCATCCAGTGGAGCACTCGCTCATGTGCGCAAGATTGTAAGTATTAGAAATTCCATCTTGAATTGTCTTTTGTGTCAACTTGAATTATCAATGACTTGCTAGAATACCAGCTACCTGTGATTTCATTTTCAGCCTCTGCATGTCAATCACAACTAAAAAAAAATTTGCCTTAGAAAAAAATGTTTCTTGGGAGGTAAATCACATATGTTTAGTCTTAAATTGAGCAAATTTGAGTAATTAAAATTGTGGCTTGTGGTAGCTGGACTGTTCAAAGTGGAGTGTTTGAAAAGGGTTTTAAAACTATTACAAACTATAACAAATCATTATTTTTGTCTTGATTGTATTTAATACCTGTACTGACTGGTTCAAACAGTTTCATTTATATTTTTGTTCGAAAACACTTATGTGTAGAAAAATATTCAGGGATACAAAATGCTCCTTCAATGCATCATAAAGAGTTTCACCCTAACCCTTTTAGCAGGAAGATCGACTTTTGACATCAGAATATGACAGAGAAACTTAAAAGTATCCCCCCACTGAATGTTTTTTTAAATTATAAATGACACATACCCATAATATTATATTGGTAATCAAATAAAGTGAAAAGAGCTAAGTAGTAATAAACCCTTTGATCTCTCTCTCTATATATATATATATCCAAGTATTCCACCACTGTAAGTTTTAACATTTTCAGCATTGGGACAGACCTTATATGTCAGAATCTGACGCCTATAGATGTCTTAAGCCGATTCCCGCACTGAAAAAGTAAATATTTATAATTGCAGCAGACCCATAACATGCGTATAAAAATGGAGCGGAAAGAGCTAACTAAGTCATTTATTGTTATTTTAAATAAAAAAAATACTTTTGATCTCTATGGTTTATACAAAAAGTGTCCATAATAAAAGTGTTAACTTTTGACTGTTGTGTTTCAGGTTGAACGATATCATGTAGACCAAGTCAGGGCTTCATCCGGATCACCGTCCTCATAGAACCACGTCTACTACTGTGTGATTGCCATGGACACTCTTCTAGTCGGAGAATAAGTTTATAAAGGCATGTTCTCTGACGTGGCATGCTGTTTTGCATCATGTCTAAGCTCAGTGAACATTACAAACCCCCCTACATCGGCACCTGAGTGCCGTCATCTCTCTGTCACTGTTTTTACTGTGAACCTTGCTGCTGAGATATGCTGTTTTATTATCGAGGTCAGATGACAGACGACAACAGTTTTGCTACCAGCCAGAAAGCAGCTCAAGTATTATCTCTTTCCTGACAACGACCCTCCCATTCTATTTATTTCCCATATATATTTATGATATTTCATTTTCCTGAGGAGATAATTGTGATCCTGAGATGCATCCAACCTCTGCTCGATGCCGGGCCAACGTTGCAGACATTGGCTGGTCATCGAGCGGAGGTTGGATGCTGCTCTGCAGAGTCAAAAGGCTCTAACTAATTATTTGAAAAATTAGCAGTTACTGTCTTTTGGCCTTGCACTGCAGCATAGTTGTCGCTTTGCATCATCAAGACTATCAATTCACTCATTGAGTAGCTCAATGAGACACTGCTAAAGGTTTGAAATATAATATTCAGTTCCTATTAGAGGTTTAATCCATTCAGCACATGGATCGACTTTAGAAGCCGATCCCCGTCCTGAAAGAGTAAAATGTTTATAATGGCCATAGACCCATAACATGGGTATTCAAATGAAGTGGAAAGAGCTAACTGAGACATTTATGGTGATTTCGATTTAAAAAAATTCCTTTGGTCTCTTATTTTATATAAAAACATGTCAGCGCTTTAAGGTTTTAAACCAACTCCAGTTATTCATTGGCCCATCTCTGGCTCACTGTTGTGCCAATTTGTCAAATCATGTACGCGCGCAAGAGTTAGCCAGCATTGGACCAATGTTTTGTGTGTGCCAAGAGGAGACTAATAGTCCATGGAGCTAATCATGTCCTACAATTTCTAAAGTTCACGATATTTAACAATTGATTTACTTGGGATTCAAAGGGTGTATCGCTTGACACAATGTTGGGTTAAAGCTGGGCCACCGACTTTGATGGTGGCCCGACATTAACACGCCATTGCGCTGCAGCCACTTTGGAAAGTGGGTGACACACACCATTTAAATTCCAAAGCTTCACTAACTGAAACATGATGTACTGAACTGAAAACTTGACGCAAACATAAAAGATAATTTTTTGTTGAAAATTATGTTGTGCATAATTGTTATAGTTACTATGCCCAGCGATAAGAGAAGAGTTTGTTATCATATTCAAATACATGATCACCTAATAATTATTTGAACTTACCTCCTGTCGTAGGACAAATAGGACAAATATTTGGGCTTTCATCTGCACTAAAATAAACTAAATGACCTATTTGTATGTTACAAACACTTCAAGCCCATTTTTAACTTAAATTGTAATCTATTGCAATTGCAATTATGCAATTGTAATTAAGATATATCATTGGGTGAGATATCTGAATTGTACATCCAAATGATTAAACATGCTTCATTTTACATTAATGGATGAAAGTTGTAAACAGTTTTTAAACACGTTTATACAAGTATTCAATGTGTATGTTTTGTCTTTCAACATGCCTATTGGAATTTGTGTATGAAGATTTCCATGAATATTTAAATCTACTGAAATCAGTGTTGGACGAATGGAGTTAAATGACTTTGCTACAAAACATGAACAGTATTTTAGCACAATAGGATGATGCATATTTTGCATGAAAACCACAAAACATTTTATTAAATGACAAGTTAAATTCATCTATACTTCAGTCAAAAACGGCAACATTGAAGATGTATATTATTGTAATGTTGTATTGACCAATCCTTGAAACAGTTAAATATAATTTATTTCAATCCCACTTCCTTATTTATTAATCACTGAAGCGTGCAAAATCAAGTTTCAACTCTGAAGCGCGTGTTTTAACTTTTGTCAGTGTCACGACATTGCTTTTTTACATACACCACATTTTTCATGTACATGTGATATGTATGATGCCCAGTGGTTGATTTTGGCTCACTGTGTACATCATTGGATCTTCATCGTAACAGATCTGCTACAAACTGTAATAAATTCCTCTTCAGTAGACTCCAACCATATGTTGTTCAACCGGTGATGGTTTAATGTTGGGCCATCGTCTACGACGATGGCCCAACATTAAACCAACACCTGTTGATAATCTCGCATTTGCTCGTAGCAAGTGTTCCATAAGACCAGCAAAATTCAAGTGGATCCACACACCGCATGCTGAAATGTGTGAACTCTCCGGTACCTACGAAGTACATTGTCTATTCCTAATCAACATCTTAGTTGCAGAGACAGTGTCAGATGGAATACTGTATCTAGATTTCCCAGGACAAACATCACTTATTCTGTGCCTTTTTTCAATAGAATTAGAAATTCAGTGACATTTTGATAGATTGGATATCTTAACATCTGTGGTGTACGACTGGTGTGATACAAGACCTTCTCCTAACACCGTCACAATTCATAGAAATCAATGACAGGGGAGCGTGTTTTAAGGTGGTCTTAAAATTCATGTTATACGCACATCTGGTATGTTGCCAGCAAACACGACATGTTAACCAGGTGTCGAGTTAATGTTGGCACATCGTCTACGACGCTGTGCCAACATTAACCCAGCATTGGCTCAACGTCTCCTGTTTGTAAGGTCACTGCATAAAAATCACTGGATGGACTTGACTATTTCATCAGCCTAACATTTAAGATCATCGCAGCACACTGTCCGCGAATATCTCTGTGTTAGCTTGGTCATCATTTGCAGAAGAAATATTTAGTAAATTTAAATGGTCAATTTATTTGAATTTCAAATAATAAATATTTGCAACATTTATCATGACTGTGTATAACATAGTAATTCTCCTTGATATTGAAGTGTCGTTTCTGGCAGATATGACCTACTTTTATACTGAGATTGAGGATGTTTGACCTTTATAGGTCTGGGCCCGTATTCTCGTACAAGTTACGATTTATCGTAGGCTTCTGATTGGTCGAGATGGCCATCTCGACCAATCAGAAGCCTACGATATATCGTAACTTGTACGAGAATACGGGCCCAGACTTGTATCTCCTCATTTAAATGCTCTTATAGAATAAGAAAATACATGTCCTAGGGACACACCAATAACTCCTGATCAAATGGCGCCGAATTGATAAAATAAATAAATGCATCTATTTATTTATACTAGAGTGGACACCATGGTAAATGCGGAATCCTTCACCCACGACATAATCATCTTCAATTCAGTGTTTTTACTTAGTTGGTCTTTTTGGTGAAGCCACTAGTTGTTCACGGGTCCATTAGATGGATGACGCGGCAGACTGTCTGCCCACTGAGCTCCAGCTGGTCATAATTTCGCCCTCTTTGGAAATGAAAGGGTGTATCTGCCACTTTGTGCCAGATACTCCCTTTTATACCCAAAGGAGACGATTTTCTCTCCACATCTCGTACAGTGCCTGATAAGTCAGGTGAATTTCAAGATTTCAATAGTACTCAGAATTTTGAATAAAAGACTCCTACATATTATAACATTGCGTTGTTTTCACTTTGTCTGATGGCTTTTAGCATATATTTCCATGATTTATATGTTTATTTCACCGTAGGATCTATAGAAGTGCTTGTAATGTAGACCTGTCGTGTGAAGCTATGTGAGACGTTAGCTACCAACGTTAGAATAGATGGGAGACGAGATAGTAGCTCCAGACTATCTCGTTCTTACCCCTGTCAGCGCAGGGACGTCTTAACATGCTTAAGACGTCAGAATCAGTCAGATTCTGATTCCAGCACTTAGAGAATTTAAAATTGTTAGTGGCCGTAGGCCCATAACATAATTATGACATTTTCTCATGCTTATGTGGACATCCCTGATAACAATAACTTTTCACAGAATGAGTTTCATGGCACAGCTATCAGTGTGGCTTCGACTTTCACAAGTGGGATAAAGACTTTAGAAGCCTTACCACTAACACAGGCTCTCCGATCATTGTCAACACATCCGCAGGGAAATAACACCGGGCAGCTTTTCACAAAATCAGGCAACGTCTGTCCACCAGGATATATCCCAGACTTCCATGATTGGGGGTGGCACTTGGACAACAGTCGTTGGTTGCATTTCTGGACAAAGCTTGGTGACAGCAGCAATGTATGTTCTCTTATTCTGCATTGTGGCTGTGCGAAATAAAGCACAGGTAGCTGGAAGTGCAGCAGAGCTGGGGTGGGATGGTCCTGAACTTAATTTGCTTCAGCAACATTTTTATTTGTGAAGATTAGAATCAGCTTTCGTGTCAGAGTAAGATCAAAAATGTTCATTAATCATTATCTAGTCACAGAAGGTGATCATTTTTGTTGTTTACTTATGTCAACTCAGCAACTAAATAATTTTAGCAATTCCTATTTTAAAAAGTGTTCTAAATACTAACATATCATTAAACTATATCATACAATGCAATTTATGATCTTTAAGATTTGAAAATGATCAAATATTTGTATATCCGCTGCTGAGTTGATATTTTATTTTTACGGTCCTTCACAAAAACACATATTTTTTTTAAATCTGTTCCAGATTAAGCTCTAATATTTTAAATGTGTATCACATAGACCATACCCTCAATATCTGACGCTAGTATATATAATTTGATGAGACTTTTTTCTTCCAAAATAAAGAGTGAAAGACCCCTTAAATTGAATATTCACCCTTTAATACGTAATGGAACTCGTCTCCCACTTCGTTTAGGTGGCATAGAGTGCAGTATTTCATATTTCTGTCCTCTAAATTTTGTCTGAATTATTCAACAGGGAGTTTATGATTTCGACATCTAAATTTACAGAGCGGAATCCAGAGTGCTGGTGTTAGACTGATTAGATATTTTTCTCTTTCAAAATTTAGTTTAAACAATCATAAGTTAATTGATTTGGGGCTATTATTAATGTCAAAGTTCCATTGCTGTATAAACTGATCTCGGAGGCGCTGTAAAATCTTATTAAAGCGGTCTATTCTAGTAGAAATAGTTTGGCTTCGCCAGACCCCCGAGAAACCACAATCACATAGTATTTTCTTACCAAATAATATCCACAGAGAGTGGTAGATATTATTTATGTGTAAACTATATATAAACGTATAAAGAAAAGATGATAACTTCTTAGTCTGGCATTTGATTAATCTACTCCAGTATTTAATAAGTCGACACTTAACACGTAAACTAAGCGGCATTTCACCCGTTTCAACGTATACCATATTTGTGTATGTACATTTATTCAAAGATAATATATATTTACAAAATTTTAAGTGCAATCGTTCAATTACTGTAAAATCTTCAACTCTCCACGCTTCTGCCCCGTATGCCTACATAACTACTGTGGAATAGCTGCAGCTGGATGTCTTTGGGTAGGGCTAACGTTCTTGCCTTACGTGGTAAGGAGAACATTGCTCTACATTCATTGGAATATCTAAATTGTTTTTCCTTTACAAAACGGCTATTGAAACTAAATTTCACACCCAGGTAAGTATAATTATCGACTACATCTGGTAATTTGGGACCGAAGAATATATTTGGAATTTTCCTGATATTTCCTCTTGAAAAAACTACAATTTTAGTAGAGCGAAGCTCTACTGTTGCAGTTGTCTGGGCTTAATGTACTTTAGTGTTGATTTATTCCACGACAATGACGTTAAATTTGTTGAGCTGATAACATATCTAACGTCATGTGTCTGTTAAAAAGAACTTTCTTCATTGCACAGCCACTACAAGCTCCAATTTTGAAATTTCTATTTATATGCTCAGATAAACACAGTTAAATATCTGTTTTTCTATTAAATCATGTCAGCCTTTAGAGATGACCCGTGGTCCAGTAAACAGCGTACAGGTCAACCCAGTGAACTACATGTATAGAGTAGGGTGGGGCAAGACGCCCCCTTGGGGTAAGATGCCCCCTACGTCATAATGTATGACGTCATAAATAGAGCACGGTCTTCCGTATTTTAAAGTGTTCCTTTGGTTGTTTCTATTTTCCCGCCGGGTCACAGTTGATACTCGAGAGAATTACATGGTATGCATTCATATTTACTACTTTGAACACCTTTTTTAATAAAAAACAACAACCGCTGCATGGTCCTCTTAATTCACAAAAAACACCGCTAAGACATGGCCGTCACAATGCTGGTAGAATAAAATGTTCACTACCATTGTGTGTAGTCACAGTCTTGCCCAGATATGGATTATGCCGCAATGCAGAGTGTTTGTTAAACTCCTCTAGATGGGGTAAGACGCCCCCCTTATGATGAGGCAAGAGGCCCAGGGGCGACATGCCCCACAATTATCGGGGCGTCTTACCCCAACAGGCAATATTAATAATTAAAATTATTAATTTAAATTGTGTTTGTAGATGGGACTGTCGTTCACGCACTAGGCGTTCTTTTATCACTGATTCAGACCGACTGACTGTGACTGACTAGCTTCTAATATTCCACTCACTCACTCACTCACTCACTCACTCACTCACTCACTCACTCACTCACTCACTCACTCACTCACTCACTCACTCACTCACTCACTCACTCACTCACTCACTCACTCACTCTGTCCATCTTTTTATTTATTCATTCATTCATTCAACCATTCATTCGTCCATCCATCCAATAATCCATCCATCTATTCATACATTAATCCATCTAACAATCCATCCATTCATGTGTCCTTACATCTATCAATTTATCCATTCTATCATCCATCCATCCATCCATCCATCCATCCATCCATCCATCCATCCATCCATCCATCCATCCATCCATCCATCCATCCATCCATCCATCTATCCATCCATCCGTCCATCCGTCCATCCATCCATCCATCCATCCATCCATCCATCCATCCATCCATCCATCCATCCATCCATCCATCCATCCATCCATCCATCCATCCATCCATCCTTCCATCCATCCATACCATCCATCCGACCGTTCGTTCGTTCGTTCGTTCGTTCGTTCGTTCGTTCGTTCGTTCGTTCGTTCGTTCGTTCGTTCATTCATTCATTCATTCATTCATTCATTCATTCAATTATTCATTCATACATTCATTCATTATAGTGTTTAGTAGAACGCGATATATACATAACCGCTGGTAAAATTTTGTATGTGAGCCATTACCTGCCTGACACGAAATGAAAAGGTTTTCGTCACGGTTCAGTGATTTTCAAAAAAAATGGCGGCCATTCTTAACTTTTCCAGATTTGTGAATGCGTTATCTCAAGTACCGCTGGTCCGAAACACTCGTGATTTTTGGTACATAAAATGGCGGCCATTTTTAACCTATCGATACCTTATGAGCGCGTTATCTCAAGAACCGCTGGTCCGAATCAATCATGATTTTGTTGTCTAAGCACTTACCTGCCTGACCACGAAATGAAAAGGTTTTGGTCACGGTTCAGTGATTTTCATAAAAATGGCGTCCATTTTTAACTTTTCGGAATTTGTGAACGCGTTATCTCATGAACCGCTGGTCCGTATGACTAGTGATTTTATGTGTAGGCCCCCTAGGCACTTACTTCTGAGTTCTCTGGCCTATAAATGAAAAGGTTCACGGTTCAGTGATTTTCACAAAAATTACAGTCATTTTCAACTTTTTCAGACACTGTGAACGCGTTATCTCAAGAACCGCTGATCCGAATCACTCGTAGGCCCTTACCTGGTTGATCACGGAATGAAAACCTTTTCGTCACGATTTAGTGATTTTCATAAAATGACCTGTAATTTTTAATTTTCCTGTGAGCGCGTGATCCGGTAGTCCGAATAACTCGTAATTTTGTATACTAGGCATTTACCTGCTTGCCCATGAAATGGAAAGGTTTTTGTTATTGATTTTCTAGAAATGGCGACAATTTTTTGTTATCAGTCCGGAGATATTGCGTCAATTAAAATGCAGGATGATGCATTCGTGTTTGCCTAATAGCGAAAACACATCTCTAGCTCGTCCATCCATTCATTTCATTTGTCCGTCCATCTATCCATTCATTGATTCACCAATTCATTGCTTCATCCATTCATATACTCCCTCGCTCACCTCACTCAACCACCCAACTCACTCACCTCATTCAACTCACCCAACTCACTCAACTCACCCAACTCACTCAACTCACCCAACTCACTCAACTCATTCAACTCACCAACTCCCTCAGCCCACCCAACTCAATTACCTCACTTAACCATCCAGCTCAGTCAACTCACCCAACTCACTCAACTCACCCAACTCACTCACTTCACTCAACCACCCAGCTCACTGAAACTCACCCAACTCACTCAACTCACCCAGCTCACTCAATTCACCTAACTCACTCACCTCATTCAACTCACTCAACCACCCGACTTACCCAACTCACTCAACTCGAGTATAAAGGGCAAGATGCCCCTTATCCCTGGGGTAAGATGCCCCCCGGGGCATTTTGCCCCAAGTGTGGGGTAAATGCCCCTTTCTGCCATTATACATTACCGCTCATAATATCTTAGCAAATAACTTGGAATAATTATTTTATCATTTTTTATGTTCCCCTCATATGCCTCTTTGTGAGCATTGGATAACTCTTTATTATGAGCAATATATTAAGCTGTAGGACGCTGTGACCTTAGAGGGGGCGCCTTGCCCCACCCTACTCTATACAGTTCACTGGGTAAACAAGTCCACTCCTCTGTCCCCTGCCTCTGTTCAGTTGATAAATTAGGTCAGTTCGGTGACGTCACGCGCCGTGACCCGGCTGCGCGACATTAGCTGTATGCACAGCACGTGCATTTGGTCTCAGCGCAGTGACACCACCGCCCAGCAAACACAAGGCTACACAAGACATTCAGCCAATGCTGTTTCAATGTTGGCCAGCGTCGCTGTCGTTGAAACGGTATTGGGCATTCTTTGGGTGAATGCCCCGTGTTTGCTGAGAGGACTGCATCATATTTCTACAGATCTGTAGAAATACGATGCAGTCTTCCCACCTGCCCAGAAAACACAAGGTAGAACATCAGCATGTATCTGTATCCCGGGATCTGTATCTATGCAGATACAGTCATGGTATAATTATGTCTCTATAATATTATGCCTCCATTCTCTGTCTACGTGAAAAGCGCGACAAGCAGTTCATGGGGGATATCCTTTTTTTTGCTAGGGCCAAGCAAACACTTCACAAGACATTCAACCAATGCTGTTTCAATGTTAGGCAATCGTCGCAGTCGTTGGCCCATCATTGAGAAACTAACAGCTCCAACAATTTTCATTGTGTTTGTTGGGTGCATAGTTCGGGGTTCGGTTCCCGGTCCCGGCGGTTTGAAAGAAACAAAAATGTTTCTTCCCCATTCACGTGTGAAAGTTAGTATTGTGGGAAACATCCGTGACCGAGAGGTAGCGTGCTCGGCCTCAGATCGCCAGGGCTCGAATTTCGAATCCTGTGTCTGGAGGACAGTGTCATCTCAATCATCTCACCATCCTCAGGAGGTTCTCCTGGCCCAGTTTAGCCTATATGTGCACAAAGGTAGCCTAAAGCCCGATTCATTTCATTTCATTTCATTTGCATAGCCAGTGGCTCCGGTTATCCTAGAGGTGTCGGTGACGAAATTTTGCTGCATTAGGGGAGGGGCTGTCCAATTAAATTCTGATCAATATAATTATAAATAGTATAAATTGTATTAAAGGTAGGCCTTATCGTTTGTATATTAAATGCATGCAGGCCTACACGTGTGTTTGCATTTTATATTGTTTGTTATTGAATGTTAGTCTATATAATCTCATTCTGAAATATTTTTTCACCTATTTATATATTTTGATATGATCTTCGGATAAGATTGTAATACAGTAGCCCTCGATTAAAAAACGGTGAAATGACAATTTGACTAGGCCTAAAATAATTATAGGAATATGCAGGCTTGTCGGTACAATTGGCCTGCTATTGTCATATTTGATCTACAAACACGCAATATATAATACCGGTATTGTATGACAAAGCTATAATAATTGCAAAAAACTTTGAACGGACTTCAGATAGACTTTCGACTTCAAACTTTCAAATTTTGGGCGTTAGTCTCTGGACTTCGGTTTCTTGCTTAGACAGCTGACAGACTTAAGACTTTGGTTTCAGACTCGGATTTTGGACTTTGGAAATGAAAATGAAATGAAATGAATCGGGCTTTAGGCCACCTTTGTGCACATATAGGCTAAACTGGGCCAGGATAACCTCCTGAGGATGGTGAGATGATTGAGATGACACTGTCCTCCAGACACAGGATTCGAAATTCGAGCCCTGGCGGTCTGAGGCCGAGCACGCTACCTCTCGGTCACGGAGGCTCCCCACAATACTAACTTTCACACGTGGATGGGGAAGAAACAATTTTATTTCTTTCAAACCGCCGAGACCGGGAACCGAACCCTGGACTCTGGCGTGAAAGGCAGCGGTGCTAACCACTACCCTAGGGCCCCCGCCCTTTGGACTTTGGACATACTTTGTACTTCAGACTTTGGTTTTTGGACTTCGGGTTTTGAACAGAAATACTTAGTACTTCAGACTTTGAACATAATTCAGACAGTTTTCGGACAGACGTTGGACATCAAACTTTGGATTTCGTCAGACTTCGTACATCAGACTTCCGATTGTGGACTTTAGACATCAGTTCTCAGATTTCGGATTGTGGACTTCGGACGTACTTCAGACGTCGGATTGTAGCCTTCATTGTCGGACATCGTACAGACGTCAAACTCAAAGACTCGGACAATTTATTTGTCACACAACAAAAACAAACATACGTATGTAACCAAATAAGCTCAAAAAATACATTATAATATATGTTATGAGGATCAGGAGAACTGCTGATCAATGGGGATCGCCATCATGCAGACCACTTCAGACAGACTTCAGACAGTTTTCAGACTTATGACAGACTTCAGACAAACTTCTGACAGACGTCAGACTCCTACTTCAGACTTTGGACCTCGGCCAGACTTCGAACATCAGACTTCGGATTTTGGACTTCTGACTTTGATTTTCACACTTCAGATTTAAGATTTCGGCCAGACTTCGAACTTTAGACATCAGAATTCGAACTTCAAACTTTGAACTTTAGGCTAGACTTAGAGTTCGGATTTTAGACTTTTGATATAGGCCCTACTTCAGACAGACCTCGTCCTTCGGATTTTGAACTTCAGACTTTGGACAATATAGGCTACTTCAGACTTTGGACTTAAAACTTCAGAGTTCAGAAACCCCCACTGGGTTTCAATACTTTAAACAGTTAAATAATAAATTAAACACCATTTTCTATGACTTGGTCTTTTGATTAAAATAAGCAAAACCCTGAAGGTCGATGCAAGCTCTACTTCAGTGCCGTCAGGCTCTAGTTGTTATTTTTTACATTCACCTGCAGCTTCCATTTGTTTCAGTAATTAAACATTGCTGACAATGTGTCTTGTAAATCCTCCTCTGATTCCGCAAGTAGTATTGTATCATCAGCACACATCAAATCAAATAATTCTATATAGTTTTCCATCTCATTTGGTTGGTTGTTTTGATTTTGAATTTCACTGAGTAGGTTAATTCCATTCATGTAGATATATTGCAAATAGTAGAGATGACAGATTGTCACCTTGACGTACCCCAGTTTGGCATGGAAAACTATCTGATAAATTACCATTAATAATAACAGATGATTTAACTTTTTCGTATAAGTTTTGCACCAGTCCAAATATATTACCGTTAATGTTACAATTTAGTAATTTTATCCACAATTCATATCTTGGTATTGTATCAAATGCTTTGCTATAGTGTATAAAGGAGCAGTACATTCTTTTTTTCTTAAATAAGTAAGATCAATTAGAGATTTTAAAGTAAAAATGTGATCTATTGTTGAATGGTCTTTTTTTAAATCTTGCTTGTTCGGGATCGACAATGTTATATGTTTTGACAAATTCATTTAACCTGTTATTTACAACACTTGTAAACAATTTGCCCATACAACTTCAAAGGGTTATACCACGGTAGCTTCCAGGGTCTTTCGCATCGAAAATAGGTGTTATATAGCCCATACACCAATCATCTGGGAATATACCTGATTTCAAGATAAAATGATGATTAGGGTCACCGTCGTATGATTATAGCATTGATTGAGAATTCATTTGATATTTGGTCACAGCCAGAGGCTTTATTTGTCTTTGGTTTCCTAATAGCACTTTTCAATTTAAGAAGTGTAAAAGCTGTGTTAAAGGGACATGCCCAGATCTAAAATCATAAAAAAATTGGTGATTTTAATTTGGCTTCTTAATATGACCGTATGCTGTAAACATGTCTATAGAATAGAACTGCAAAAGTTTTTAAATTTTTGTGCTGCTCACTTACCAGTTAGGCTAGATATAGAGACAAAATTCCTGTATTTCTTATTTTTGACATGGTTGTCAATGATTAGAAATCAGGAATTTCGTCTCTATATCTAGCCTAACTATCGCGGTCTGCAAGGCTGACCCAACATTAAAACAACATTGGATCAACGTTTGGTATATTTTTTGGTATAATTTGGAAGTAATGTGAATCATTTGAAAGGTTAATAATGTCCAGAGAAAACATCCAACGTTGGTTAAATGTTGTAGCCTCATCTGCGATACTGGCCCTGTATTGAGACATAAGGATAAATGTATTTTTTTACGGCTGTTGGAGAGTGAGCCATGCAGTCTTGCAGATGGTTGCCCATAATTTCACTGACACTGAGAGTTCACTATGGACATCAGTAATCTTTTAAATATTACATTTGACAGTTAAAATAACCGTTGTAATTCCAGCAATGTCAACATAATGTTGTTTGAATGTTGGGCCAATGTCCAAGTAGACCTAATGAGCTGTGTTGGATATTGTGCCAACAACGCACGCCGTATTAGGCACTCGCGGGGCGGGGACCCTAGGGTAGTGGTTAGCACCGCTGCCTTTCACGCCAGAGCTCGGGGTTCGGTTCCCGGTCTCGGCGGTTTGAAAGAAACAAAAATGTTTTTTCCCCATCCACGTGTGAAAGTCAGTATTGTGGGGAGCCTCCGTGACCGAGAGGTAGCGTGCTCGGCCTCAGACCGCCAGGGCTCGAATTTCGAATCCTGTGTCTGGAGGACAGTGTCATCTCAATCATCTCACCATCCTCAGGAGGTTCTCCTGGCCCAGTTCAGCCTATATGTGCACAATGGTGGCCTAAAGCCCGATTCATTTCATTTCATTAGGCACTCGCTTCTGACGGATTGACCCTGTCTCGCTGTTATGCGGTCTTGAGGACCCTGAGCCAGCGTTGGAACAACGCTGATTCTTGGTCCACTAGTGGTGCGGCTTGATAGGCTGGAGTTGTTTATTATTGCTCGGATGCTGATCGTGGATTGGTCGTGTTCAGAATCGCCGGCTCGGAGCGGGCCGATGGCTCTGAACATGACACCAAAAAAACAGCTATGTGACAGCTCGCGGGGTCGAAGCACAGTTATGTATGTTGGACTGCACGAATGAATGTTAAGCACAGCGCGATTGAGATGACACCCTGACAACAACTGCTTAGATATGGACATAAAATAAAAGTTATGAATCTGCTCTACTTGTTGTCTTATTCTGGGGAGAGGTTCCGCTGAGTTGCGAAACTTTAAAAGCTGCGTGGGACCTAGTGATTGGATGAGAAACATCTCTCGTGTTTTAATGTTGATGTCGAGAGATAATGCGAGATATTTCAACCGATCATGTCAGTCAGCGGTGATGATGATTGGTTTATGGACATTTGAGAACTTACTGTCAATCAAATATCTGCCACAACAGAAAATTCTGACGTCACAGTAGGTTTATATACAGATCAGTAAAGCTTTAACGCCGGTGCCGCAAATCTTCGGGTTTTCATTTTTTATTAGCACATAAAGTACCACCTTTTAAACATGTTAAAGATAAAATGTGACATCAATCAGCAATATTTGAAAACAGTTGACCTCCATTTTGTCAAATGTGATTTTCACTCACTTGAAGTTCTGGATCGCGTCAGCGAGACACAACTTCAAGTGGGTGAATAATTTGGCGGTTAAAGGGTTAAACCGTCACAGCCTAGCAGCGGCCTCAGATGGCCCGAAATACCCTCCAGACTAAGGCTTAATATTGGGCCATCGTTACCAGCATTTGTCCAGCATTGAACTAGCCAGTTCTGTGCAAAATCATCTGTTGCTTGTTGATAGTGGATGCATCAGAAAAGGTAATAGGGCCTATCCAAATAACAGAGTGGGCGTGGTTTGTAGTGTAGGCCTACTCCCCTGGACTTACAAATTAGCTCACTTGGGAGTAAATGAGTAGGCCTATACTGCTATTTTACGACAATAAACCTGGGCCATTATGCGCAGCAATATGACGTATTATATTTACATTTTGAATGATATCCCTATCACCATTGCAGTAGTATCAGCAGTAAGGAACCGTGCAATGGTGCAGTAGTTTGTTTAACATGCATTCCACCGTGACGGAATGTCGATTTCTACAAATACCGACTATGCTTTGCGCTTCTTAGGTTAGTATAGCATCACCATCGTCTTTTTTGCTGTAAAAAGTATCAGTAGGCCCATATATTTTGGACATGCACTTTATCGTTGAATCATTCAAATTGAAAGTTCTGCTCTCTCAGTGAGTTCAGAGAAGCAATTTAATTTTCTACTTTAATAATAATATTCTACTTTATTTTAGTACAGGTTATGTGAACATTTTTTGGCTTGTATATATTAATTATAAAGATGTATATGGTCGTGACGGAATGAAGTGTAATGTTTTGTCACTGCATGCAGCAGATAGACGCTAAAAAACAATATAGTTGAACACTTTAATGCCATTTGTAAATTTATTTCTAACTTTTACATAATTATTTCTATTATTATAATTTGATACAAACAACCGTTGTGCTTTATAGGTCAACACTGTGAAAACAGGAGGTTTTAAAACACTTGAAATTGAGCTATACACATAGGCCTACCTTAGGTGTTTCGATACACCACATTCGGTTGTTGCTTGATTCGTCTCTCAAAACACCAAACTGTGTTTCAAAAAACGTAAAATGGGGTTACACACATGCGTTAGGTTTTTCGATATCCCACATTTGGATGTTGATAGTTATGTGTTTCAAAACACCAACATGTGTTTCAAAAACCTTAAAATCGAGTTGCGTACATACGTTAGGTGTTTCGATACCCCACATTTAGCTGATGCTTGATAGGCTTACATGTGTTTCAAAACACTAAGATGTGTTCTAGGATTAGCCAGATACTGGAGGACCCTTTTTTACGTACAAAACTATGTCAATCAGCAATTAGGATAGTCATGGATCTCCATCAGACTAACATAATCAAATAATTATTGTCAAAGTTTTAAAAACTGCTAATTCTGAGAGTGTGAATTCCTGGTGGGTTACAGAACGAAGCAAAATATACTTTTCAATTGTTCTCGCACAGAAACATTATAATAAGCCTAACCGGTATAGGCCTATATAATATATTTAGGCCCTTCCCAGTGAGTGTATATTGCTTTACGTCGCTTTCTGCACAATCATGGCAATATTGCGACAGAAGGATTGAAGGAAGCCCGAAGCCGGGACTATGCTATACTCTTATTTCGAATGACTTTAAGGGTTCTTTATAGTGCACAGTACCACAGGCAACACTGTACACTCCATTCCTTTGAACAATTTGGAGCACTGTAGCCTATATCACAACCACGATGACTAATATCCTTCTCGAACGGGATTAATACCTATAGTATTCCTCCAGGTTACCAGCTCCAGTCGATATAAATGACCATCGGGGCAGGGGGCCAGGAGCCTATTAGGTTTATTGCGCCATAATTTGTGTCGTGCTTATAGTGTAGCGGATGCCAGTCATTTTGACACAGTGCAATTTGAACACAGTGCCATTTCGACACAGGAGAGACACTTCGACACAGAAACACTCCAAAAAGTGAGTCATTTCGACACAGCTTTGGACGTTTCGACACACTTTCTCACAAATGCATATTTGTGTTTATTTATGGGGTTTCATTACATGGACTTTGTCATAGTTGATTTGAAAATTCCATAAATTTATATAATTTGCATAAATTAGCATAAATTAACATAATTATCGCTAAAAATGCGCATCTGCCAGGTCAAAAACATACAAAATGTTCTAACTTTCCGCCAAAATCATTCACATAGGAGTTTTTGGTGTCTATACCCAGGTATTTCACCCTATGGAAGTCGTTTCACCAAGTTTTGAAGACCTCAGAGCAACCTCATTTGAATAAATTAACATGAATTAACATATTGAAAGCCAAAAATCATAAAATGCTCTAACTTTTCGACAACATTACCAATAGCGGGATATTTGGTGTTTATACACAGGTTTTTCACCCCATGGAAGTCGTTTCACTTTTTTTGGAAGACGACAAGACAACATAATTTGCATAAATTAACATAAATTAACATATTTTAAGCTAAAAACTATAAAATGCTCTAACTTTTTGACCAAGTCACCTACAGAGGTGTTTTTGGTGTCTATACTAAGGTTTTTCACCCCATGGAAGTTGTTCCACTAACTTTTGAAGACCACAGGACAATTTTATTTGCATAAATTAACATAAATTAACATATTTTAGGCCAAAAAAATTAAAATCCTCTAACTTTTCAACCAAGTCACCCACCGAGGTTTTTTCGGTGTCTGTACTAAGGTTTTTCACCCCATGGAAGTCGTTTCACTAAGTTTTGAAGACCTCAGAGCAACCTCATTTGCATAAATTAACATCAATTAACATATTAAAAGCCAAAAAATCATAAAATGCTCTAACTTTTCGACAACATCACTAATAGCGGGGTTTTTGGGGTTTATACCCAGGTTTTTCACCCCATGGAAGTCGTTTCACCAACTTTTGAAGACCACAGGACAACCTTATTTGCATAAATTAACATAAATTGCCATATTTTAAACCAAAAAATTTCAAATCCTCTATTTTTTCAACCAAGTCACCCCCATAGGTGTTTTTGGTGTCTATACTAAGGTTTTTCCCCCATGGAAGTCGTTTCACTAACTTTTGAAAACCTCAGAGCAACCTCATTTGCAAAAATTACCATAAATTAACATAATTAAAGCCGAAAAATCATAAAATGCTCTAACTTTTCGACAACATCACCAATAGCGGTGTTTTTTGTGTCTATACCCAGGTTTTTCACCCTATGGAAGTCGTCTCACTACTTTTTGAAGACCACAGGACAACCTTATTTGCATAAATTAACATAAATTAACATATTTTAAGCCAAAAAAATTCAAATCCTCTAACTTTTCAACCAAGTCACCCACATAGGTGTTTTTGGTGTCTATACTAAGGTTTTTCACTCCATGGAAGTCGTTTCACTAAGTTTTGAAGACCTCAGAGCAACAACATTTGCATAAATTAACATAAATTAACATATTGAAAGCCAAAAAAACTAAAATCCTCCAACTTTTCTACCAAGTCACCCACACAGGTGTTTTTGGTGTCTATATCAAGGCTTTTCACCCCATGGAAGTCGTTTCACTAAATTTTGCAGCCAAAAAACTTTAAAATGCTTTAACTTTTCAACCAAGTCACCCACCGAGGTGTTTTTGGTGTCTATACTCAGGGTTTTCACCCCAAGGAAATCGTTTCACTAAGTTTTGAAGACCTCAGAGCAACCTTATTTGCATAAATTACCATAAATTAACATAATTGAAGCCAAAAACTATAAAATGTTGTAACGTTTCAAGTAATTTACTCACACAGCTGTTTATGGTGTCTATCTCCACTCAATACCTACACCTATACGTCAATGCATTAATCCATTGACATTTGATGCATTTAAAACAAATTGCTCGTTTGATTCATTTTCAAGTTTGTCTGAAGTTGAAATTGACAAGATTATCAAACAGTCACCATCTAAGTCTTGTGATCTGGATCCGTTACCTACATCGCTACTGAAGGAAAACATGTCAAGTATGTTACCACTTATCACTGAAATAGTCAATGACTCTCTCTCATCTGGCCACGTTCCAGAAGAATTCGAGGTGGCTCATGTCACTCCATTGTTGAAAAATACATCCCTTGACAAAAACGTTTTGAAAAATTACAGACCAGTTTCAAATTTACCATTTGTATCAAAAGTATTGGAGCATGCTGTAGCTAAACAGCTACAAAACTACCTTACTGTCAATAACTTACACGAACCTCAGCAATCAGCATATCGCAAGCATCACAGTACAGAAACAGCTCTCCTATGTGTACAGAATGATATCGTTCAGGCTATTGATGGCAAAAAATCTGTTATCTTAGTACTTCTTGATCTATCTGCAGCATTTGACACAATAGACCACACCGTACTACTTCAGCGCCTTAAACATGACTTTGGCATTACCGGCACAGCCTTGAAATGGTTAGAATTCTATTTGAGTCATAGAACACAAACAGTCAAAATTGGTGATTCGTTTTCTACAAAACAGAAACTTTTATTTGGTGTACCACAAGGATCGGTTCTAGGTCCAGTGCTGTTCTCACTATACTCATCCCCTGTCGCTAAAATAGCGAGGAAATATGGTTTGTGTGTCCAGCTTTACGCAGATGACACACAACTTTACCTCTCATTCACGCCTTGTGAATGGGGAGATGCGCTCGAAAGGGTCGAGGAATGCGTTAAAAAGATCAAGGCGTGGATGGTGGCAAATAAACTTTAATTAAATGGGGATAAAACCCAGATTGTTTTGGTGAGTGCCCCACGTGCTAATTCTGGGGTCTCTGATATGGTTCATGTCCAAATTGATGGTCATCCTATACCATTCAGTACTTCTGTTAAAAATCTTGGCGTAATTTTTGATAAACAACTCAATATGGAAGCACATGTTAAGTCTCTGTGTCGTTCGTGCATGTTTCATCTCAGGAACATTTCCAATATACGTCGTTTACTTTCTCACAAAATTGCAGAACAACTTATACATGCCTTTGTAACATCCAGACTGGATTACTGCAACTCACTGTTATCAGGACTACCATCCTCAACAATATGCCACCTCCAACGACTTCAGAACATAGCTGCTAGAATACTAACTCGCACGAAAAAATATGACCACATCACTCCTATACTTCAACATCTCCATTGGCTTCCGGTAAAGGAATGGATTATTTTCAAAATCATGCTTCTCACATACCGTGGGGTTAATGGAATGGCGCCGACTTATATTGAACGTATGCTGATCCCGTACAAGCCACAACGGAGTCTTAGGTCCAGTGAATCTGGTCAGCTAGTGATATCTCATTCCAGACTGAAAGGTTACGGAGATCGTGCTTTCGCAGCGGTAGCACCCACCTTATGGAATAAGCTGCCAGAACATATCCGTAGAGCGAAGACACTTGGATCCTTCAAAACATTGATTAAAACTGAACTTTTTGTGAAAACATTTTATAAACAATAGACAGCGCAGTGAATGGACTGACCAAATACCAGCGCTATAGAAGTTTTATTATTATTATTATTATTATTATTATTAATACACGGATAGATAAAACTATTATACATGTACAGTGTAACCAATGTCGCAGTTTTCAAAGCATGTTTTTTATTCAGATCATATATTATTCGACACATAACCTACAATTCAAATTAGCAGTGGGAAGTCGCTACAGACGACACGTGTGTATTAACTCGTCAACCATGCTTACACCAAATCATATTCAAATTAAAAAATATGTAGCAGCCAATAATTAGCAAATCAACGGATTCCAACAATGGCAGTCAATTATTCATACATTCACAGGGTTAAGGACAGTCTTTGAAGTTAAAATAAGCATAAATTGACATAAAGTACCTTACGTAATTCTTGTAAAGTAGATCTAGTATGCCATTTAAAGAATTGGTCCAGTTTACATTGTGAACAAAGAACAACTTCATCGTGTAAATCAATTTTAAACAACTCGAATTAAACTCCTTTGGGTTTAAGTATTTTTTTAGGAATAGTTTTAGGTTGTAAAATGCAATTATTTAAATAAATGTTATTAGAACGAAAAGAAAATAAATATGTTTTCATTTGCTAAATCAAATAAGTTTCTTCATCAAATACATTCCACCAATTAATAAATCTAATCCAAAAAGTTTTGACATTGAAGAAAATGCAAAATCTGTGAATTGGTGCATTTTGGTGCTGTCATATATAAAGCTGAAATCATTGCAATTTGTTGTAATCACTTTCTTAAGTGATACTTTTTCCACTGATACTTTTTCCACGAATTAATTAGCAGAAATTTACATATTGAATTCTTGAAATGTCGTAAATGCAAGGTCATTGTAAGGTTATGCTGTGCCTAAAATCGTTTATATTTGCATAAGAAATGTACAAACTGTACAGTACTGGACTTTATCGTTTCACGTTTGTTCTAAATGCGTGGCCGTTGATGAGAGCGCACGCTCTCAACAGATTCATTACACCGATCTCCCCGTCGTCATATTGACGCCTCAAATTACAGTACCGCCAGTTTTAAACTCGCTGACCTAACGACAGGAGAGAGATGTCCATCTGGATTCTCTCTCCAGCGTTTCGATCAGCCTGTAAAACGGCATATCCCTATGGGCACGATTTTTTAGTCTGTTGTGCCACCCCTCCACATCGTTGTGGGCGGGGGCCCTAGGGTAGTGGTTAGCACCGCTGCCTTTCACGCCAGAGTTCGGGGTTCGGTTCCCGGTCTCGGCGGTTTCAAAGAAACAAAAATGTTTCTTCCCTATCCACGTGTGAAAGTCAGTATTGTGGGGAGCCTCCGTGACCGAGAGGTAGCGTGCTCGGCCTCAGACCGCCAGGGCTCGAATTTCGAATCCTGTGTCTGGAGGACAGTGTCATCTCAATCATCTCACCATCCTCAGGAGGTTCTCCTGGCCCAGTTTAGCCTATATGTGCACAAAGGTGGCCTAAAGCCCGAATCATTATTCCACATCGTTGTTTGTGCGGACACTCTGTCCGAAGACAGACCATCTATCGGGTGACCACGTTCGACAAAGCAACCAAATTGCTTCAATGTATTTTGCAAGTTCGCTAAGCTCCGATGTCGTCTGCTTCCATGTATCAACAACTATACGATAATGCGATCCCAGAATATTTTTCTATCCTTGGAGCGAGTGGGAGATTTTCTACGATATACACGTAGTTCCTACAAAAAGGGGGCATATTCAGTGACTGAGGGGTAGATTCTAGGAAATTCGCATATAGTTTTAGAAAGGGGAGGAGGGAAATATTCTGAGAGGAAGGGAGTGTAAATTCTGGGAGGGGTAGATGCTGGGAGGGTCACATATAGTTGTTGAAAAGGGTGGTATTTTCTGGGATTGACGGGCAGATTCTGGGAGCCAAATACACTTCATATTATCACAATAAAGGGGGTAGATCATGAGAGGGAGGGATAGATTCTGGGAGCCACCGTAACCTACCCCGGGGTATAGTTCAGGATCTACCCCGGGGTAGATTCTGGGGTGCCCACATCTAGGCTACCCGAGTAAAATCTGGGAAGGTTATATTTTCAGACTTTACACCGGTATTCTTTTCCACTCCAAACCACGCCCACTCCACATTTCCTCAGTAGGTAACGTGACTGAATGACGTGTCTGATCGTTTAGAGTGCGGAGTATGCCTACACTGATAATTGGGCTTATATGATGATGATATTATATTCCAGTGGCTCTTTTCTGATACAGGCCAGTTTTAACAAGCAGTACACTGTGATACACCGCTGACTCGCATTGCAAAAAATCAGCTATGCATGTGTCAGGGAATGTATATCTATACTCTAAGATGCATTATCATGAAAAGATGTATATCCTTTATATCGATCATTGGCATTTGTATTATTATGCTCGGTTCCCAAAATACATTTTGCTGATTTTACACACGTTCTGAAGCACTGCACCTAATGAAATATGCTTGACAAAGAATCATTTCACGGGACTACAATGTTAATATTACAAAAGTGCAATTATTACTTCTTCTGGGACTTTTATAATGTCCCAGTTAGCCAGGAATTTTCACGACATATTTAAGTTTCAATTTTAATTCTTCTGTCTAAAATAGGCCTAACAAAGTTGTAAATTATCAGCTTTTAATGTTTCTTACTCAGCCATGAAATATACAGTAGCCCTAATCCATCATTATCACATGTGGACGAAATGCACTTTCACTGCACCCTCTTACGTAATGCCAATTATGGAAATCACAATACACACAGTAGACCTAAGGATAAAGACCCATGAAGGCTTTCCTAACTCACACAATCTTTGCTGAAATGTTGCTGTAATGTTGTCAGGCCAACGTTGAGTCAGGTGTTAGTTGGCTAAATCAAATGCTATAAAATGAAATAAATGGGGTTCTAAACCACATTTGTACACATATAGGCTAAACTGGGTAAGGTGAACCTGAGGATGGTGAGATAAATGAGGTGTCACTGCCCTCCAGACACAGGATTCGAAATTGAGCCCTGTTGGTCTACGGCCGAGCACACTAACTCCCGGTCACGGAGGCTGCCCACAATATTCAATATTTACAATTGAACAGGGAGGAAACATTTTGTTTCTTTGAAACTTGAATGCCAGAGCAGGAGACGAATCCGCGATCTCTGACTTTCCTAGCAGGCACCAGGACCCCCCCCCCCCTTCGGTATTGTTATTACATATATACGAACACATTACCTGTGGATTTAATATTGGTTCACCGTCAGGGGCGCTGCCCAACATTTTTCATATTTTATCCTGCACAACATATTAAATGTGCATAATATATATTGGTCATGTCATTGCTATCCCTTACCTGTTATAATTGACAGGTATGTTTTTACTCTGGTTCTGCCATAATAGTGTTCCCTGTTCCACTTTGATTTTTATTTATTGCCAAAATGAAAAATATATATTTTAAAGTTTTATAATCCACATGTACGGCTGGTCCTCGCCTTCATCATTGAAGGTTGGCCAGTAATTGGTAGAAAACAATCAACGAATGGGAAAGCGTGAATTCAACTATGATGCTGTGTCATTAAAAAAAACACTATTGGCCCAGCTGCTTTATAGACACTTTATAGCCCTACATATTATTACTTTGAGGCATGTTTTTAATATACATTATATCCACTTCTAAAGTATGCATACTTTTCGGTGCATCCCAGCAAATACGATACGGCGAACAGTGGATTAAACAAGGTTTCGAATTTCAGAAGTTTAGCCAGACCAAATATAGAGCTGACTCTATGGCAAGACACGTGTGATTGTACTCCAGCGGTATTGCCTCATTGTAGTAGTCAACGCGATGCGTACAAAGCATAATCTCATAATATATTACACTGGCTATATACGCTATACTTTCCACAGAAGCTACATCGACTTAATGTTAGTTTAATGTTGGGCCAGCAGTGCAGACGGTGGACTAGCATTGAACCAGGGATAACAGGATATTTAGTTTATTGTTGTGCCGCCCTCTACATCGTTTACCCAGCATTAAAGGAACATCATTTATTAATAATATTACTATTTGTAAATTCAATTCAAAATAAAGTTATAGCTTTGGTACCACACTTTTTAGTAACGTCTAATTAAATCCCTATTAGCGTGATATTTAGGCCTTTATTACAATGTGATGTTGAATATCAGCTTTCATCGATAGGGTCCATAATAGAAGAACATAAATTAGGCCTACTATTTGTGTTTTTAGCATAGACTTAGGTTAAAATCTACGTTCAGTTTAACTTAAATATAGCCCGAACATAGAGACGCAGACGGTTAATATACGGCATTATAAATAGTTAAAATTATATGTATGAGATTGGTACTATTACATATTCAGTGCCCGATTTATAAATTGGAAAAAAGGGGCCAAGGGGCCCATGATATTTTTCGAAGGGGGGCATTGGCCTTAGACGATGGGGCATGTGACCCATTATTATTTCAAAAGGGGGGCATTTTCCCGACAACAAATAAAACACTTAAGGGTCATTCATATCACCTCATATTCCATATTAAACGCTCATCAGGTGTTCATGCTGATAGAAATATCTAATATTCATATTGGCAGTTATGTTATTATTAAAACCGGAAGAAGAAAAAATGGTTTAACATTCAGCGTTTGCAAGTAGGCCCAATCGACTTCACGTCACCACGCACTCACATGAGTTAATATCACATGTGTCAATCAATTGCGTCAACAATATCGAGTGTTATTGGAGCCGATCACATAGCTTGAGTGCTACTCATTGTCTTCCTCGGGTGCTGTCGGATCTCTTCTTGGGGCAGTGTCATCAATTTCCTCTGTTGTTGCCGCTAGGCCTACCCCTATTCGCCTTAAACCGCTAAGCGCGACTGTAGTCGCTTTAATCCGTTTTATTAGCCATTTAAACATCAAGATTTGTAAATTGCTTAGTCTTAAATTACAAATTATTCAAATACGTGTTGTTTTCTCTCACTTTAAGCTGTGGGTCAAGGTAGTGAGACACAACTCCAAGTGTGTGAAAATTTAAATTATTTATTTCAGCGGTTTAAGGGTTAATATATTATTATTATTAGTCACAATGAACAAATTTTCTACAATATTTGCTGTACAAAATAAATTTGTAGGCCTATTATTAGTCGTTATATATTGGTCCATTTTTTTAGAATTTTTTTTGCTTTTGATTTTAATGGCACATATAGTCTAAGTCTATATAGACATCTACACCACGTTCAAGGTAGAGATTTCCCTTTGAAAATACATTGATAAATGCGGATACAACAGGTGTGGCGAAGTTGTGGCGATGTTACTTAGCCCCATGTGGCGAGGTTACCAAAGCTGTGGCGAGGTTACTCAGCCTTCTGTGGCGAGGTTACCAAATCTGTGGCCAAATTATCTGTGGCGAGGTTACCTTGTGCAAGGTTACAGTCAGATTACGGGTGACAGTCCAATATTTCGTTGGAATCAGCAGCATTTCAACTACATTTTGGTTTCAGTAGCTCGTTTTCTGCAATACTTCATTTAAATTGTATTGGTAAGCATATAGGCCTATGTTTTGGATCATGGGATGCCGAACCTTGACAGTGTGCGCCGTAATGGGCATTTATTGGCGGCACTACCATGTCAAAAATAAGAAATACAGGAATTTCGTCTCTATATCTAGCCTAACTGGTAAATGCACAGCACAAAAATTAAAAAAACTTTTGCAGTTCTATTATATGGACATGTTTACATTATATGGTCATATTAATAAGCCAAAAGAGAATCACTGATTTTTTTATGATTTTAGCCTGAGCCAGTCCCTTTAATTCAGCAGGCAGGGCCTTATCTTCAAAAATCCTATGGCCCACTAAAATTAACTTGTTGCGTCAAAAACAAAGATATTGCTAAAAGTGTGGCGCAGCGATAGAATGATGTTAGGCCAGTTTTATTTTTGTGGGAATCCCACAATTAGGCCTACTCTTTATAAGTCAGGCACTGGGTATTCTTTACATCAGGCGCCAGAAACACCAGATAACACGATACATTGGCCCAATGCTGATGTAATGCTGGGCCACTGTCTGCGACGCTTGGCCAATATTATTCCAATCAAAAGCCTTTACGGTCTATTCACTATATTTAATCATGAACATATATTTTATCTGAACACTTCTTAAAGACGAAAGTAGGCCTACCTGACCTAGGGACCCCAAACGTTATATTGGACATATTCACAAGGGCTGGTGTACAGAAATATCAACCGTTTCTCACACACAGCACCTCTATTTCCCCTAAATAGGACACAAACTCAGGCAAAATAAACTTAATAAATAAAAATGCATAGTTCACCATACTTTGTCCCCTTTTCATGTCAGATGGTCGTAATGAAAGGGTTAACTTACCACATGGTCGGGCATTACAATAAATTACATTATTCTGTCATTTTTCACACCAGAAGTGTATAAATTATATCAATGTGCAATGCCTTTTACTGCCGAGTCCAAAAATCTAATTTTAATAATACAAAATTTGCAATTTTTGGACATTAATATCTTAGCAAAGACCTAATTGTTATATTGCTAACATAACACGGTTGTGTCAAGTGAGGCAGAGAGGGTTGGGAGAAGGTGGCTGGCCCTCTCGCGACAGACTGCTGGCATTCATGAACACCTACCCAGCTATCACGAGGCATTGGCCCAATGATGTTTTAATGTTGTGCCGACGTCGAAGACGGCGGGCCAGCATTAGAACAACATTGGGTCAATGCCTCGTGTCTGCTGGGCTGCGGTCACAGCTGATTAGCAAACTCAGTCATGACACAATGTTAGCCTGATAGTGGCCCACCGTTTACAACACTGGGCCGACATTAGCCCAGCATTAGCATACCAGTATATAGGCCTTAACAAGATAAACGTTCACCCGATGCTAGCTTATTGCTGGCCCATCGTCTACGACCATGGCTCAGCTGTAAAACAGCATTGGCTAAAGGTATCATTTTTGCAGGGAACAACGGCAACTCAATACCCTGACACAATGTTGGTTCAATGTTGGAAGAGTGTCATAGATGATGGCACAACATTTAACCAACATTGGGTCAGTGCAAGCTAAAAGGAGGCAGTGACATCAGCGGAAAGGAAGTATATTCTTGATTTACAAGTGAACAAATACGGCCTTTTGGCAGCCCTATGGCAGGGAGAGACGGGACGCCAGTTAAAAAGCAGTAAATGCCTAGTATACCAGGGAGCAGTTATTGCCTTCTGACATTGCACAGATAGAACAGATAGTAACGGAAGTTACCGACAGACGTTTGTGTGGAAAACCAGCTCAAAAGTTTGTCAGTCGACAAACTAAAAATGTTAACCGCCTTGCAGGACAAGGTTTAAACCTTTGAGACGGGATATGGTTAGCGGTCCTAACAGGACAAGGGTTAAGCCCTTGAGACGCGGGATATGGTTGGCAGCCCTAGCAGGCCAAGGGTTAGCCTTTAAGGCGGGTATGGTTGGCGCCCCTAGTAGGACAATGGTTAGGCCTTTAAATGGGATATAGTTGGCGGCCATATATAGCAGGAAAAGCGTTAGCCGTTGAGACGAGATATGTTCGGCAGCCCTAGCAGGGCAAGGGTTAAGCCCCTGAGACTGGATATCTATGGCTGCCATAGCAGAACAAGGGTCATACCCTTAAAACGAGACATGGTTAAATCGACGCCCATAGCAGGAAAAGTGTTAAGCCCTGGATATTGCTAAAAACTCCATAAATGTTAACATATTAAGGACACGATATCTGCTTAGTGCCTCCATCTTTGTTTCAACTGTCTTGGTTTCGAGGGGACAAAAACTTAGGCACTTAAAGAATCATCCAACTGCAAAATGGACATGCGTGGGACGTTCAAGTGTAGGCCAACAGTAGAATGGGTTGACGGCATTAATATCAGGGACTGAACGGATTACAAGATACTACACTAACGAAACATTGATCCAATGCTGTTTTAATGTTAAAACAACATTTGGTGAGTGTGCCGTGTTTGCTGGGAAAGCTCTCACTGTCAATAACGGTGAGGGTCAACTGTTTCTAGGCCCCCATGGTAACACAACCATTTGTGTCTCAACACAAAGCCCATATAAGAGAATTGGTGAAATATTTACTCATAGAGGTCACTCGAGTATATATAGATTTTATAAGATTTGGGAACTTGCTCTTAATGCGGAGATGTGTATGAAACGCATATAGATTATTGTATTGGCTGATAACTGTGGGTGTGGGGTGATATATTATTGTGGAATGTCCAGGGTTGGGTTATCACGACTTATTCTCACAAACTCACGTTCTTGTATTCTCGCATGCTCGTTTTTTTCACATTCTCGCTGATTATTTTCGCAAACTCGCATTCTCGCCCAGAACGCGAGAATATGATGGGACGTGCCTACGTGCTGAGACGGATCAGCCACCATAGTTCGGAGAAGCAATTAATGCCACAAGAGAGGTTATGTCGAAAGCAGACGCATTAATTTGTCTGTCGCCTCTACCATACAGATTACTTGATTACAGACCCAGATACAGCAATTACGTAGGTGTGTAATTTTCTGCAAGGCTTAGAAAACTCTCGATATTCCACTTACGGATGATGTTTTAATGCTTCATGTCCAAAGATCAAGCTCCTGTCTGGCGACAATCACTCATTCTAAAATCATCTCCTCATGAGTAGACCCTATGGCTGGATGATGAAGGACAATGCACTCTCCCCTTTGTTAATTAGGAAAGAGCCTGTTACTTGTGGATATGCACCCAGACAGGTTCACAGCGTCAAACACGGCGATGCTTGTGCAATAAGGGGGGGGGGGGGAGGGGCTACGCTGTACCATGGCATGGAGCCTAAATATTTGGGAAGTGACTGATGCAAAAATCTAAATAATCGCGATATTGACAGTTCGGATACGGTAATTAATATGTTGAGTGTTTCATGTGCTTCTTTAATTAGTTCTTTGTATAGTTTTGTATAAAAGCTGTGTGGTTTGGGTAACAGCAGAAAGTTTGATGCTTAAGAGCAAATCACGATATTGTATACCTGCAACATTTCGTAGTCATATATAATCTAGGCCTATTTATTCGAAATTGGCCGCCGAGTTACCGCATTGCCAAAACATCATATTCGGAAGAATCCACTACCGGTAGGCCTACTTTTAGGCCTACAACAAATAAAATATGAGTTAAAGGGGTTGTCGCTAAAATAAATTATGGCGATGGCGGCTGCTGCGCGTGTCCCATAGCGTCGGCAGGGCCAGCGCTGGCACCAGACCACAGCAATATGTATAGGTATGCAACTTATTGTTGGAGACATACATCTGATAAGAGGCCCACAACGTATTTTTTTCAACTAGTATGTAGATAAAATCGCTAATTTTTCCAACATTTCACATAACATGACCGCATTTGACCCCTAAATTAATTTCCCATCTGGACGACTGTAAGAGGGAGACAAAATGATCAGCCTACCCAAGGGATCAAATACCATAGGTCGTTTGCTTTTAACCAAAATGTTTACCAGAAGTGATTTTTAGACCAGTAATTGGATATGGCCTCTATACTACAACATAATAACTAGGCCTATATCACTACCAGAACAGGATATATCAGTGTTTTCTCATACAGGCGTAAACGCGGCGGCCATCTCAGATTTAAATGTTAATAAGTGCTGTCGTGTATTCTAGATGATTGAATCATCTTACTTTGTCATTAAATTTCAAATTTAGTCTTTCTTTTTAACAAATGAAACTCCCAAAGTTATAATTCTAGGTAATTGGGAGGCCGTTTTGGATTTCTGGTCGCCATATTGGATTTGAGGAATATTTTAGTGTGGCCCAGAAGCTGATTTCAAATAGTATGGTTTCAGATAGCTGAATCTAGTGAGAAAATCGACTGAAAAAAAATGCAGTTTCTGTCTGGCATGGACCGGTCTAAACATCCTGCCTTTTAATGAGCCGTCATCAAACGCGTGACAGGCATTCGGCGTGACAAGCATTCAGCGTAACCTATGAACGCATAAATGACTACTAGTAATTCGTTGTTTTATCCATTCTAAGTGTTCTATTTTTCGTTCAAGTCTTCTATGAATATCCCATGTATCACCTTGCAAACACATCTACGAATTGAGAACCATTTAGTGTGTACCGGGTAGGCCTACCTTAAAGTGAAATGTATGTATGCTCAGGAAATATCGGCATGAAAATGAACACTTTTGAAGAAGGAGCATGGAATGCTGCAAATGATGATACAAGGATGTAGTCAAATACGTAGGCCTATTTGTATTTAAATTTTCCGTATTTGTATTAGACTTTTCCGATTTGTATTTGATCCATGTATTTGATCAAATTTAATTAGAATACATTTTTTACGCAAGTTTGACCAAGCGAATTTAACAATGTGACTATCAAACGAATCGATTATCAGATTATTTGAATGAAGCTGATACTGCAGTGATTGAGCTTCCGTCTGCCGCTGATGGTCATGGCTGGACTTGAAGGATGTAACGTTATATTATTACAAGTCCCTGCGAGATGTTTTCGTGTCATACATTTTGTTTATGTTCATAGTCTTCACTACTGAAACATGTAGTCAATTTCAGCTAATAATATACACATGTATGTGCACGAGCAATGGTGTATGTATGTAGGTACACATATATCGTACCATACTGAGCAATGTAGTAAAATAGCTGGCCGCGGAGCATCTCCCTTATATTAAACGGTTAAAATAATTAATGGGCCTTCACATCTACGCTTACGTGCAAACTCATATCAAAGTGGGCATGCATATGGATCAATACAAGATATTGGCCAGTGTGAGCACACAAAATGATACCACTCCAGTACGGGAGCCAGTGTATTATGTCAGCTAGTGTATTTCAATTCACGATCTCAAGGGGTTATAGTGTTGACATAGTTATGTGATTTTATGTGACTGTCGTAGATTACATATGGAAATATGTTGGAAGAAAACTGTTAGACCAGTTGAATATTGGCGACTCACATGACTGTATGAGCAGGCAAGGCTCCCCGGGTCAATGTATTGTTTGCAGTGAAAAAACAGGCATGGGGTGGGGGTTGATGTTTAAAACAAGACATACGGTAAATGTCCTTTCAGGGTAATAATATGGAAGTTTGTTAGTATAGAACGAGACAGAGCATATTATAATAATAACAATACTTCAATAAATTTAATTGAATACATTCAATCGTATCGGGCAATTTATCACCTTTAACACAAAAGAACAATGACACAGATATATTTTGTAAAAAAATCATTTTAAAACATAATTATAATCACGATAATGTGAAGGTACAAAATATATATACATTTATATATAAAGTTATATATGTGTGTATAATTCATTACAATAAAAACATAATAAATGCAGGTACAATGTATATCTAGCAAATCATCTTATAATGCATTATGATAGCCAACACTAAATTATACAATTAGTAATTCAAACGATTCTTTGAAACAGTACTTTCAAACACAGGATATAATAATGTAAATATATTGTTTATCCTGGAAGCAGGTGATACATGTACAACTAAAATTCCGAACACAGCATCTTATTTTTTTAAGGGACTCAATCAGGGACTCAAATCATAAAAAAAACTTCCTCAAGGTGACCTATCACCCAGTATGTAGTATGAATAATTTAGTGACAAATAAATCAAAGTTGCCACAAGATGAGGCACAATTGTTTCCTTATATGGGGTGATTTGGCTATTATGTGACCCCCTCAGAAATACATCACAATGTATGAGTCACATCATAATCTATGATGTCACAGAGAATTCACACACGTGATCAATTATCACCTACATATTTGGCAAGAATTCATTCATATCACATAGGAGGTGATAGGTCATCTTTAGTATGACCATATGATGTAAACATGTCCATAGACTAGAACTGCAAAAGTTTTTTTTTATCTTTGTGCTGTGCATCTACCAGTTAGATATAGAGACAAAATTCCCTTATTTCTTATTTTGGACATGCATGTTCAAAATAATAAAGCGGGAATTTTGCTTACGTCATATGGTCATACTAAGAAGCCAAAATAAAATCACTTATTTTTTGTTGATTTTAGCCTTATTGAGTGCCTTTAACTTCTCGTATATATTATGTGGGAAGAGGACAGTTCGAACATGTTGAAAACATATACTGGTAGGTGTATAAATAGTACAATTTATATGGAAAATGTAATGGTCATTTCTCCGTCACACTTTTTTGTTTGAAAGACAAACAAAAAACCCTTTAACCCCTAGAGCCCTGATCTGTAAAGCCTATATCTAAGTATCTGATTACTTGTAAAGTAAGCAGATCCTGCCTTTTGGCTTTGCATGGCACTGATGTTGACTACAGTAGCCATTCGGTGTTTTTATTACCACCGGTATAACCAGTTATTAGAAGTAAATTATGTTTAAATCTTCAAACATTGTGCCTTGAATTTCACAAATCCAAGTCATTTTCAGAGACTTGATGTTGTGGATGGCGGTAGCGAGACACAACTTCAAGTGACTGAAAATATAAATTGAATAGGTCAGTGGTGTAGGGGTTAATATTGATATGGAAAGATAATGTAAAAATCAAGCAGGCACATTTCAGGACAAAAAAACAACAGGGACGACATTTCAGGATATTTCATAGCAGTCTGGTACCTCACATGGTAGATCATAAAAAAATCGTTTTTTGTATTTATGTGATAAGGCATACATTATATTGATTGTGCACATGACAACTATAGAAGTACCATATTTATTCTATTAAACACGTTAATTAGAATACTGGGGTGGGGGGGGGCGGGGTTAATAGCGCTTATTAGAGTATTTTTTAAATGGATATTATCAGATTATAGTGTACTATGATCAAGAATTGTATTGTCAAATCTGACAGGGGAGTGGGTGTTTATGGGAATATGGGCGTTTATTAGAATAAATACAGTATGTTGATTACGTGTCATTTATAAATGCTGCTCAGCAAATCCAAAATGCAGTAAATGCTATTGCACTTTGGATTTGCACAGCAGAATGGTTGTCATAGATGATTGTATGGACTAGTAGATGGGACATTCATGCTGTAAATGACACATTTCTTGGTCAATCAATGGAAATCACTAGAAACATTTTTGATGTACATTACAAATGATTACCGGTGGTTTACCCTATGTGGTAAATTGTATTATTATGCGACTGAGGCATGATTATTCACTTGGATATGAAAGAGTGTATCTGCCACTTTAAGTGGCAGAAACACCCTTTCATATCCAAGAGGACGATATCTATATGTATATGCCTACATATCACAATTCTCTATGTTGCCATTAACCTTTTAAATGTTAACATGATTTATTTCAAGCTTGACTTAGTAACTATGATTTTTTTAGCTTTGAAAGATGACATTTACATGTCATAGGAGTGATTCTTCTAGTGAGGACAAAGTGTGCCATTAAGACCATCTTTAACTTTCAAACTTAACATTGCCATGTAATTTCTTTAAATTGCTGAATAATAAACATGAATTCTCTGACACAGCCATTTAACTGGATGTAGTTGAAAAACTCACAAAAACAATTCTAGCAGTATCACTTAGATCAGATCTTTAAATAGTGGGTAAACCATTTTACCCGCTTTGTGCTGCCGCATATTCATTCAAAGGTTAAATTGCTAACGCATTTCTCAGCTTCAAATAATGAAAAATATATTTATTTATTCAAAATATAATTATAAAATATTTACTTAAATTGAATGCATAATGCAATTATCTAAATGGCACTAACTTATTTCAAGCTATAAATGATGGGAAATATATTTATTTATGACAAATAAAAATATAGAAAATTATCTGATGAGCTGAATGCCCAGTCAAAACAAAACAGTAGTATAACATTTGTACAATGTTGGCCCAATGTCTTCGACGTTGGTCCAACATTGTATAAATGTTTTACAAATGTTTTGTGTTCACTGGGTGTCTACCACGGGATATTTCATCACTTTTAGTAGCATTTTATTTGGTTTGAAACTTGCTGGGACTGTATATATATACGGGCCTAGCATAACAAGGGTTAAGTACAATAATGCTAACCCTTTGAATGCTAATCACGACTATTGTCGTTTTTATTCTGTTGCATTAGCAGGTTAAATCTCAGTTATTGGTAATGAAATGAGTGTTTAAACATCAAAATTTGTAAATGTTTGGTCACAAATTAAACAGATATGAGTAACTTTCAACCGATTGAAGTTGTGAGTCGCGGTAGCGAGACACAACTTCAGGGGGGTGAAAATATTAACTAACCCTTAGAGTACTGATCTATTCAATTAAAATTTTCAATCACTTGAAGTTGTGTCTCGATACCGTGATCCACAACTTCAAGTGACTGAAAATTTGTGTTATTTATGAAATTTAAGTCCCAACATATATCAGTGTTACAAAATTGAAAGCATATTTTACTTTTAACAAATGGTTATACAGGTGCCGATGAAAACGCAGAATTTCTATTGTAGTCGACAAGAGTGTTCTAAGGGTTGATGACAATGCGGGTAAGAGGTTAAACAGCTCAAGAGATGAACAAGTTGTCACTGCACATTCGTACACAGACTGACAGTGTTGAGTGGTTGCAGCATAAATAGCAGACAGTCTGCAGTGCTGCATACCGAATGATATCATTGTATTTGCTAAATACTTCAACAATAAACAATATCGGGGATGGCAGTGGCAATTAAAAAGCATGTCTTTCAAAACTCAATGTGTTTCACTGATGAAAATAGTAGGCCTATCAGCTCACAAAAGGTCTCTGCAAAATAAAAATAGAGAATTTCAATACAAAAAGTCAATTTTTTTTTTTAAAGAATAGTATACTTCTTTTTATTATACAGTTGGCATTCAAAATTTTCCCTAGGGCAGTAATGTCGACTATAGTGGTATTTTTGTTGCTTTATTAGCATTTGTGTAACCCGTTTTAGTAAGTGAAAATGTTTTATATCTGTGGAACAGGTAGCCCGCAATGTGACATAATTTTCCAAATCTGAGTAATTCTGACGACTAAAGTCGATCCCCGCACTGTAAGGGTTAACATATTGATATTTTTGCCGAGAAAGAAAATATAGCAGATGTCTTTGAAAAGGGGAAAATTTTACTGTTCGAGATGTAAACTAATACCAATGATAGTGGTGTTATTGAGGGATAGGCAGATTAGCGAGCCAGTTGTTTGCCCTTCATTTATGACTGGAAGAATAATGACTGGATGAGCACCATCTGTTGCATCAAGGAAATGACGGATGGGAATCAGTGTAGTTCTTCACCAAAAATCTCCCAAAAGCTACACCCTACAAAAACTTTAACTGAGGAGTGCTAATAATAACAAGGCATCATTCAAGTCGTGATTAAAATTGCCGGTTTAAGCTAAGCTTCAACACTTGTACTTGATTCCCAGATTAAGTGGGTCGTGATTATGACCCACATAATCTGAGGATACAGTACATAAAAAGGTTTCAAGCAGATGTTAAACCAAATAATATGTCACTGAAATTGATTATAGTTTGTCGTAGTTGTTCAGTCAGTCAAATAATTCAATTTAGAAGATGTATACAACTCAGAAGATGTATATTAAAAAAAAGAAGTAATTTTTGTCAAAGAATACGATGGAAATAATGCAGCAGGACAAGGGTTAGGATTTCCCCAAAACTGATTCTCAGCCTTGACTAAGTTGGGGTCGCATAGTCAGTTACCATTTCAAATCGCTGCTTAGGATTATCTTCATCACAGATGTCTGTGCTTAGAAATATCTGCTTCGGGCGTACGCTGACAGACAGACATTTACCACCTCCAGGATTCAGCAGCTGCTTCTGTAGCTGAAGAAAAGTAAGCATACCAAGCAGCTAAAGATTACGTGTCGAAAGATAAATGAAAAAAAACTTATATAATAAAAAATCAAACTCAAAATCAAATGAGATCTCAATACATAAAATATACCGTTTTCCTCAACAAATTTATTCATTATATGTGGAATGGTTGCTTAAGCCTTAAAGCAATGAGGTAAGGAATTTAAATTTTCAGCCACTTGAAGTTGTGTCTCGATACTGTGATCCACAACTTTGAGTAACTACAAATTATTTGAATTTGCTAAATTCAAGTCAATGATGTCTAATTATAATTATCCCAGATTTGAGACATATTCAATTTTTAAAAGCTCGATATAATAAGGCCATCAAAACATAATAAAACAATACTACTTAGAGTCAGTGTTCTAGGAGTTGAAACTCCTTGGGATGAGAATTTTCAATTTTGTCAATTTTGAAAATTTACTTTATATAAAGCTATATAGCCTACTGATCCTGAGTACAAAAAGAACAATTTTAAAGTACTGAAAACAACTTAACTAGTTTTATTTTCCCAGAGCTGCCGCCCTTTATTGGTCTGGAAACGCGATGATGAGGGGGGTCGCCCCACAGCACTGACTTGAGGCCCAATGCTGTGCTAGCATTCAACCATCCTTTAGGTCAATACACTGTATGTTTGGGTTGTTCCTGCACGGATTGTTAGTAATGTTGATAAAAAATATTTGAAAAAATCTAAAAACTGAAATCATGATCTGTGGGATACACTACATCATTACAAAATAAAAATTGATGTCATCCCAAGGAGCCGCTTTAAGATTAAAACAATTATATATGGACAAGAACATAGTCCACACTAGTCCCAACTGTAACCCGTTGAATTCTAGGTAGGCCAGATCACCTACCTGTCCTATCCATTTCCATTCCTGTGTGCCATGACTAAAATGGCACTTCATGATACGTGGATAAACTTGGCTCGTATCTAAATCTAAACATAAAGTGCGCGCCAACATAAAGCTGTTCTTCTCAGTTTCCGTCCAAATCTGTGTGATAAAAACGAAATCTCAAATAATTTTAGCACACAAACTCATACATGTACAGCGTTTTTGGTATGCTAATAAAAGTCAAAATTGAATCCATATTGATCAGGGCGACGTAGAAAACTAACAAATTCCTGTCAAATTTGAAAACACCTAAACAAGACTACATAAGTCCAGGAGCTCCCGCTCCGAATTAGAATTTGATTTAAGCAATTTTGTGTAGGGTTATTAATGTAGTCCTAGGCTAGGTCAAAAATCAAGACGCAAGACAACTAGGTCTAAGAGACTCAGTCTAAGAGGAAGATAAGAGCTAGACAGTCTGTCAGAGATGGCAAACCTCCATTGAAATTAATGATCCTAATCAGTATCCCGGTAACGGTCTACCTATCTGGCACGGTTTACACGATATCAGGCCAATAGAGGTAAATAATGGCTGATTTACGGTCATTTTGAATTCGATAGAGAATAATTAAAAAAATTCAGGGTGCATCGTCCCCCGAAACCTCACATTTTGTTTTATAGTAATGGATTAGCATCTAACACAGTTTGCAAAATATTGGGCATGTGAAAGTAAATAATGGCCGATAGGCAGGCGGCTATTTTGAGTTTGATAGAGTCTAAATTTTTCAAGATGCATCCTCTCCTCAAATTTCACATTTTGTTTTATAGTAATGGTCTAGCCATCTAGCACGGTTTACCAAATAACGACCATGTGAAAGTGAATAATGGCCTAAAGGCAGCCATTTTGAATTTGATCAAGTCGAAATTTTCCAAGATGCATCCTCTCCTGAAATATCACATTTTGTTTTATAGTAATGGTCTAGCAATCTAGTAGGGTTTACTAAATAACGGCCATGTGAAAGTGAATAATGGGCGATAGGCGGCCATTTTAAATTTGAATGAGTCAAATTTTTTCAAGGTGCATCCTCTCCTGAAATCTCACATTTTGTTTTATAGTAATGGTCTAGCTATCTAACACGGTTTACCAAATATCAGCAATGTGAAAATAAATAGTGGCCGATTGCAGGCCATTTTGAATTTGATTGCGTCGAAAGTTTTTAAAAGGCATCCTCTCCGAACGTCACACTTTGTTTTATAGTAATTGTCTAGCTATCTAGCACGGTTTACCTGATATCAGGCCTGTTGAGGTAAATAATGCTGATTTTCGGCCATTTTGAATTCGTAAATTAAAAAATTTCAGGGTGCATCCTCCCCCGAAAACTCACATTTTGCTTTATAGTAATGGTCTAGCCATCTAGCACGGTTTACCAAATATCGGCCATGTGAAAATGAATAATGGCGGAAAAGGCGGCCATTTTGAATTTGAATAAGTCAACAGTTTTCAAGGTGCATCCTCATCTGAAATCTCATATTTCGTTTTATAGTAATGGTCTAGCCATCTAGCACGGTTTACCAAATAACGGCTATGTGAAAGTGAACAATGGCCGAAAGGCGGCCATTTTGAATTTGTTCAAGTCAAATTTTTTCAAGATGCATCCTCTCCTGAAATCTCACATTTTGTTTTATAGTAATGGTTTAGCTATCTAGCATGGTTTACCCAATATCAGGCCTGTCGAGGAGAATAATGGCCAATAGGCGGCCATTTTGAACTTAATCAAGTTAAAAAATTTCAAAATGCATCCTCTCTTGAAACCTTACAATTTGTTTTATAGTAATGGTGTAGCCATCTTGAGCGGTTGTCATGATATTCCGCAATATGAGGCCTGTCGAGGTGAATAGTGGCCGATAGGCGGCCATTTTGAATTTTATCAACTTGAAATTTTTTTAAGATGCATCCTCTCCTGAAAGCTTACAATTTGTTTTATAGTAATGGTGTAGCTATCTTGAGCGGTTTTGATGATATTCCACAAAATCAGGCCTGTCGAGATGAATAATGGCCGATGGGCGGCTATTTTGAATTTTACCGACCTGATATTTTTCAAAATGCATCCTCTCCTGAAACCTTACAATTTGTTTTATAGTAATGGTGTAGCTATCTTGAGCGGTTTTCATGATATTCCGCAAAATATTTCAGTCGGATTTACCGATGTTATAAATTAGGTCAAAGTGCTGGGTCAACTTTAAGGTCAAGGTCCAAAAACCTGAAAAGGCACAACTAGGGACCGTAGAGAACATGTATGTGTAATATGACTGTAATCAGCCCAGTACTTTTCGAGATCTGCTCTGGAAACAAGTGTGTGTCAAAACGTCTAAATAGGTCATAGTTCTGAACCAAAAGTAGGTCAAATTTCATATACCCCAAAAGGCACAACTAGACCCCCTAAAGGTGTTGTGTGTAAAATTTGAAGACAATCAGACAAGTACTTTCAGAGATATGCTCCAGAAACGAAATGTTCACGGACGGCCCAACGCCGTAACATCATCATTTTCTCCTCTGCGACCTTGCATATTGAATTTCGATTAAAAATATTTTAACCTGTCTATTATCCGCCTGGAAGTAACCCACATACCAAAAATTGTTATCCTAGCTTATTTTCTTGCAAAGTTATAGGCAAAAGAAGAGGTAAAAAACAGAACGGAGGTAGAATCCATAGCTCCCTCCGTCTCACCTACGGTGACGGCGGGAGCTAAAAATAAACCCTCATGCTACTAGAATATAAATATATATATATATATACACACTTTCTATCAAGTTTCAAACCAGATAAAATTCAGTGAAATTGATCAAATAGTTTGTGAAAGGGGCAGTGTTCTGAGGCTTAAAATATAAGCTGATGGCCCAGTCTATCTTGACCCTTGTGCTGCGTGAACCGTATAAATGCGGTTTAAAGCAAATTTCAGACTAAATAATATACCAATAAAATTTGTTACCTATCTTCTGGTAGATGATCAGTTAATTAAATAATTCAATTTGAGACATGTCTATTTTTCATAAATAATATTATTTTTCATTTATTTGAAGCTGGAAATTGCGTTAGCAATTCCAGCTTCAAATGAATGAAAAATACTCACAAACAATTCTTCACTACAAGGGTCAACCAGTACAGTCATGTAGCAAATTAGCAGCATAGCTCGTAATTCAACTTTAATGATGGGTTCAGAACACATTAAATAAATTTTTTGCATTGATCACCGGAGAGGAGTGGTCGGTGACTGCATGACAGCACTGAGCCGTCCACTGTCTTTGGCTCAGACAGCGTTGCCTGGTCTAGAGCAGCTGTTAGCACAGTCGCGATCGGCTACTGTGGCGAGCTGTTGGTCGAGTTACATCCCCACCTAGACTAGGCGGCATCTCCTCAGGTGCTGGTTGAGTGTCCTCAGGTGGCATGGCCCATTTACTTTGAGTAAACAGAAGTGATTTGATGTGTTCATCAAATCAATATATTTTGGAAATTCCATTTTTTCAAGTGAATTATTTTGTCATTTAAAGCTGGAAATTGCGTTAGCAATTCCAGCTTTAAACTAATAAAAAATAGAAACAAACAAAGCAGCAGCACAAGGGTTAACATGTAAAATAACAAGAATGTCATCCCCATTTTTTCGCTCACCTGATCTTTGTTTTGTTGATCACAGTCTTGAAGCTTCAACATGGATCTTTTATCATAAATTCTCTCAGCAGAGACTACACACTGTCTACTGTTCACATGAAACAACTAGAAAAATCAAGAAAATCTGTTTTTTTTATTTATCCAAATGATCTTTTCTGATCCTAAAGTTATACATTTTTTAAAGTAACATAAAACATTAACTAAGTTAACCATCGCTGAATATAGCTATATATCTCACCACTAATCAGAAACTGATAATTTGTTTTCAATTACCCTATCATAATCAACATAAGATTCTATTTTTACATCATCTAAAGCTGTGGCTAATAATAGATAAATTTTATCTGATAACTTCAAAACAAATGATTCTTACATGTCCCTCTTTAACAGCTCTGGGCTTGTCTTCCTTTTTAAATCCTCCTTTCGGTACTGCTCCACCGTTCCCTTTCTCATCTGGCATATTTTGTTCAGGATAGATATGCTCCAAGTACCAGCTGAAAGATTTACATTTCAGTCTCTTCCTGAGCTCCAGACGCTCTGTTATGTCACCATAATCTGTGGTTCTAGCTTCAGATCTTACATTGAAGAAATGCTCCTGGTAATAACAAATATTTATAGCAAAATGAAACTTTCTTTCAGATGCAATTGTGTTATATGTAGATAGAATCCTTAAGTTATCACTGGAGCATTGGGATAAATGTGTGATTTCATCATGCAATGCTCTTACAAACAGGAAATGATCATACATATGATTTTGTTCAATTAATCCTGCCATAAATGAAAAAATCCATATTACTACATGATATTAATTTTATATAGATAATAACGTTTATTTTATTTTCAAATATTGAGAAATAGATTATTGTCTTGAAAATTGCATTTGTCATGTTCTGAATATGAAATTTTCAATATATTTTTATAAGGAGAAAAAATCGTCACCTTATAGTCATCCATCCACACATGCGCTGCCCTCAAACTATTATACAACATACTATCTCTTCCATCAGGGTTACTGTAAGGTCTGTGGCGACGAAAAACATGGCCCACTCTGGAGCATGGTAAAATCTCTAACTGTCCACCACATTGCCACATCTGTCATAATAAATTAACCCTTATAGCGCTGAATTATTTATAAACCATGGAGGCCAAAGGGGATTTTTCAATTTGATATCTTCACAAATGTCTTTCTGATTCATTTGAATACCTATGTTATGGGCTTACAACCACAACAAATATTTTAATTTTTTTAGTGGGGGTACCGTTTTTATACGTCAAAATCTGATGTCTAGGCCTACAGACGGACATATAAAGACAGTCCCGTGCTGAAAGGGTTAAAGCTTTTTTGATAACTCTCTTTCAAGCCTGAATTTACCATTGTAATCTTCGAACACCACAAGTCACAATTTCCTGTCGCAATTCTCGACTTGTAGTGAATGAAAATGACTTGAAGTGGCAAATAAAAATTATATTGTTATTATTAAAACAGTTCCATGAAAATTTTCATTCTAAAAACCCCTAGATACTTTGGTGCATCGATTTTTTTTAAGTAGCCCACAGGGCTAGTCATGACAAAACCATACTAGTCCATAAAGAGGTTTACTTGTCCTGTATAATATATCCATTAAAAAATAATGCAAGACAGGAACTACAAAATTCACAACTTTTATTTTTGAACAGAGAACATGTGTTAACTTTGCACTGGTCTGATATGACTTAATGAATTGCCAGATAGCAACTGAAACAGTGCAAATGCCTCTCTGAAAGGTGAACCATGTGACTGGTTCAATCATTATTATGTTTACTGGACATGACGGACCAGCAGCCATGAATGTTTACTGGTGCGTGGCTATCTTTACTAGTTATCAGATTAGCGGACCAGTGGGAAGTTCTTTCCCTGGTTAAGTACATAATGTTTTCTAATCCGGTTCAAACCAATTACCCATTCCAGCACTGCTGTAGCATTAGAGTACATATATATATTTTCATGTGGATGGTCACTTGGGTATTTTAACCCTTTAAGTACTAAGCATTGTCTAGTCATTTTGAACCTCAACTGAAGTTTAAAAAAAAACCTTGGAGACCAAAAGGATTTTTTCGAAACAACATAACTGTCTTAGTCAGCTCTTTCCGATTCATTTGAATACCTATGCTATGGGTCTTCGGTCATTAGAAATATTTTTACTGTTACAGCGCGGGGATAAACTTTAGTCGTCAGAATCTGAGGTCTACAAATGTAAGATTCTGACGACTATAGGCTATCCCCGCGCTGTAAGGGTTAATCTGTTTTATTAGCATGATAAGCAGGTGAAATCACTGAATGGTAATGAAATGAGACTTTAAACATCAAGATTTGCAAATGTTTGGTCACAAATTAAACAAATACATGTATGAATATTTTTGGGCCAGTTCAATTTGTGTGACACAACTTGACACAACTTAGCGCTTTATGTTTAAGGGTTAAAACTAATATTTTTAAATTTACTTCAATTTTCATCTAAAAGTGAGTGAAAATGATAAGAAAGACCTGACTTTAAAGATGGTTGTAAAAAGTACTACGAAAAGAATAATCTTGAACTATTAAAAACTTACCCTAAATGACATTTCCAGGTTTTCACCTCCCCAGATATCCATTCCAGCATCATATCTGCCGTAGTCATTAAATACAGTCCTATTTATTGCAAACAATCCCCCAGCCATGGTTGGAGTCCTGTATGCACAAACACAAATCGTGAAATAGATTCCAAACATATTTGGATAAATCTGAACAGCATAATTTAGCAATCATAATAGAAAACTGTTTCAACAATTATTTCAAAACTGTATAATAATGTGAATCCTTACTGAAATAAACCTTGAAAAAAACTCTGGTATTTTGTCATTGCAAGAATATATTATTATTAGTTTATCTACTACAAAGATCAAAGCCTTTCTCAGCTCCTAGTTTGTTAACAGAATAAAATATTTTTGTTTTGTGTAGAAATTAAATTCTGAAAAAAAATTAATTGCAACATTTTCATTTTACTTAAAGCAGATATAAGTGCACACAACACTAATACATGACAAGTTAAGCCATGAAACTGTGTTGTGTTTTATGGTCATCATCAATGATATCACAAACTGTGATATTCCAGTGGCTAATATCTCACATATTTCAACTGAAATTGAAACCATCTATTTTCACAAAAAATATCTGTATAATTTGATCCAGAATTATCTCTGGAATGCTAACAAAAGCATTAAAGCAGCCCCTTGGGATGACATCAATTTTCGTTTTTACTTCCGCACTGAAGTAGTGTATCCCACGGATTATGTTTTTTTTTTTTTAGAATTTTTATATTTTTATAAATATTTGTAATCAACATTTCTATGAAACCAGAAGTAACCCAAACAAACTATTTGTATACCTGAAGGACGATTGAATGTTTTCACAGCGTTGGGCCACATGCTGATGGCATCGGCCCAGCGTTGAGTAGACAATCAGTGCTGCAGGTGTGTCCTCCCGTGTCCTGACTATGAGACACCAATTAGCGGCGACTGCTCTGATCTTACCGTCTTATACGTGGGAATATGTGATGTAAAGTGTTTAATATTGCTGACTTGTTTTGTTTACATGGCATAATACGACCTGGAAATACAACTATTTCGCTCTTTTTTTAGTTGAACCACATGTGGAGTTTTTGTCACGTTGGATTTGAAAGTGGCAGATACACCCTTTTATATCCAAAGGGACGAAAATAATAGAGATAAATTTACTGACTCACTTAACAGGAGTTGCTTGATTGATTATGTTTGACACCTCTGCTGCTGGTGGCAAACGATCCCAGCGATAATGCAATCCCCAGTTGAACCCTCCTCGGACCAAGGGAGATGCCTCATATCGAAATGTGTCGTAATTAATGACATCTATCACAGGAATAGTTACAGTGGTACGATTTTCATGGATACGACTCAGAAGTGGCTGCAACCAATCTTTGTTCACTTCTATATGACTGTCTAGAAAAACCAGTACCTGCCAGAAGAATATAAACAAAATTACATATAATCTAACATATATTAAATATTTAAATGCTTTGATTTCTTCAACCATTCAACCCTTTCAACATGAGGACCCACTTTAGATATCAGAGTCTGACGTCTATGGATGTCAAATTCTGACGTCTAAAGTTGATCCCCGCACTGAAAGAGTAAAATATTTATAATGGTCATAGACCCATAACATAGGTATTCAAAATAAGACATGCTTGATGATGATTCCAAATTGAAAAAACCCTCTTTGTTCTATTGGTTTATATGCAAATATCTCAGCGCTTTAAAGGTTAACCCTTAGACAACTGACGTCGATTTATATGGTTTTACTCCCACTTGTGTAACCAGTTTATGTTTTTAGAGGCAAAAATGATATCTAATGACCTGGTTCTTCACAGATACGCTTGTGTGTAAAGTCAGCACAATGTACATGTAGGCCCGTGCACTTCAAGTCAGCCATTGTGTACATAGCACAGAGAGCAAACTAGACATGACAAGGGTAAATTTAAGAATGGGAATTTTGAGCACGCACATCACATATTTTTAATATGTGTGTGTGTGGCTTAGGGCTTACTACATGTCATAGACACTCTGCCACAAAGGATGCATTCATGAATTTGAGTGCTACATGTATGCCAGCTTTTATGGTGTGTTCACCAACGTAAAAGACACAAAATGACATGAACACTGCCAGAGTGTTGTGATTTAATTGAACAAAGACATGTGAATTCCTGATGAACCAGGTATTTTATATCTGTGGAATTTATTTACAAAGACTTAACCTAATTCTTTTTAATTTTACAAATCTAAGTAGTTGAAGCTATGAATTGCTTTAGAGAGACACAACTTCAAGTGCCTGAATATTTAAATTGACCCTTTCAGCACAGGGACCGTCTTTATATGTCAGAATCAGACGTCTGTCTGTCTTTATACGTCAGAATCTGAGGTCTGTAGATGTCAGAAAAATGGTCTCAGTGCAGTGGAATGATTAAAACATTTATAATGGCTGGAGACCATAGCATAGGGACATTCAAATGAAAAAGAAAAAGCTAAAGAGATAAAGTTCTAAGACATTTATGATGATTTCAAATTTAAAAAACATGCTGGTCTCCATGATTGAAATAAAAACAAGTCCGCGATTTAAATAGCTCAGAACTCAAAGAGGTTCAGCCTCTCAAGCTCCAAGCATGCAATTAACCTCTTTGTATGCAAAAAGCAACTTGTGGCAATATTGCTCTATGCAATCCTTTGAAAATAATGTTTACAAAAAAAAAATGTTCAGAATAAATGCACCAAAAAACTCATTGAATAAAGCATAATATTACAATAATGATGCTTGCATTATTTTGAGAAATTATACTTGGGTATTTTATAAATTAACCCTTATAGCGCCAAATTCTTTTTGAAAAAACCTTGAAGACCAAAGGGTTTTTTTCAATTTGAAATCATCATAAATGTCTTAGTCAGCTCTATTTGATTCATTTGAATACCCAGTACCTATGTTATGGGTATACAGCCATTAGAAATATGTTTACTCTTACAGTGCGGGGATCGTCCTCAGTCGTCAGAATCTGACTCTACAGATGTCTGATTCTGACGACTGAAGTCGATCCCCGCGAAGGAAATTAGGTTGTTTTATTGAAATGAGGTGAGGTTTTATCAATTGCATAAAAAGAGCTTGAATAATGCGAAACAATGGTTCTAATATTCACCAGAAGAATTTACAAGCTATACTCACGTCTCCTGAGGCGTGATCGGCACCAAGCAGTCTGGCGCGAATGAGACCTTCTCGTTTATCCGTCCTTACCAGTTTAACTTTGGTAAAATTATTTTTTATATAAGCTTCCAATTTTTTCCCCATATCATCTGCTCAAACAAGATAGATAAATTGTCAGCTGATCAAATATTAATATAAATCGGTTCTGTGGCATTTTGACAAAAAAACATGTTGCATATTGGGCATCGCGGGTATTGGGTGTAATGTGGCTTTTTAGGGCCACCACAAATACAAGTTAGACATTGTGAAAATACAAGTTACGGTTGTCGTGATAAGTTCGACGTGCAGAAATACAAGTTAGTGTTCTCGAATTTCATCTTAGCTCCGTTGAAATACATGTTAGACTTGTATATCATGTATATTGATAAAAAAATAACAACACTAGCTTGCATTTTAACAACTCTCAACTTGCATGTCACGAAATACAAACTATAATCATGTTATGATCAACTTAATTCGGTTGTTGATTACGTTCAAACAGTCTCAGCTTTACACCTTCATCAACCATAGAATAGATAATTCACTATACATGTATATATATGTACATCTCTTACCTATGTCACTTTTATCGTCAATGAGAATAATCTCATGCAGAAGATGTGATGGTGTTTTATCAAGTATACTCCAAACACTACGCAACAGAGTAGACCAGGCTTCATTGTAGAAGCACATGATAATACTCGCAGTGGGCAATGACATCGGATACTTCATTTGACTGCATCTTTAAAATATACACAGGTACTCAATTAGAAAACCAATTGTGTCTACAATCTACAAAACGTCCTACAGGTGACAAGGTAAACATTCTTTATTTACACAGGTAATACAGCTGTAAACTTTATAAAGAATATTACTAAATTGATAATTTTCGATAATAATAACCATAGTTTTTTTCAAAAATTATGTTAAAGAAACTGATGGACGGGGAAATGTTAGCAGGTCAAGATAAGAAAATATAATATTTTATTTAAAATAAATGAACCGGCATTTCAGTACAACTTAGCCGTGTTAGATTAGAATTTATTCATCACCATGAGTTAGAACATATTCAATTTCTTGGTGAAAATGTTTAATTGATCAAGCTTCAATAAATAAAACTGACTGAACCATCACAAGGTCTATTTAATATTACCAGTATACATACATGAGCGGTCTGACATCTGGAACTTCTCTCCGTAAACTCAATCGATCACTGACCAAGACATTAAATGCAAACAGTTTGAAACCTGAAAAAATATTTACGTTATTTACTATAGTCAATAAACAAAATTCAAGTGTTAGTACCTGGTATGTCTAAAAAAGTTTCATATGAAGAGTCTTTCTTTGTCTCTATTTTTAATTCATTTTTTTTGTCATTTGAAGCTGGAATTGCTATACAATTTCCAGCTTCAATTGACAAAAATATATTACTATTTATGGAAAATAGATAACTTTCACAATAAAATAAAAATATCAACAGAGCATCTCCCACAAACTATTTTATTAATTCCAGTGGTATTATATTCAGATTGAAACTTGCTTGAAACTATAAGCTTACAGAATATAATTAATGTATACAGTATTATACGGTCCCAGCAGCACAAGGGGTAATATATATTCCTTTTAGTTTAGTGAACCTAGCTTGTAGACCTGTGAAATGTGTACTGGTACACGTACAAGTCATTATCATATGAATACTTCCTCTCATTTTCACTCCCCTTGAGGCAAAATTGCTGGAGCAATTCCAAAGAGAGGTGAATGACAATGTTCATAATTGATCAATTACCCAAGTATTTATTTCTCAAATAAAATAGAATGATATTAACAGGTTAAGCTTCTTGTGATTTTTTTCAAAATAAGCTAGTGTATAAATGTGACAAGGCATCCTTGAAGTGCTAGTTACTTTCGATGTTCAGCGCTCTGAACAGCCTCCAGCTGGATACATGCGCTATATAAGATCTCATTCATTCATTCATTCAAAATCATGTCTATAGCCGCTTTTATGCTTTTTATTAGACTTTTAAAGAGGAATTTTTTTAATGGAAATGAGCATCAAATTTAAAATACACATAGCTACAATGTATATATACATGTATGTCAGTCTTGATGCAAATTGTACAAATGTAAGTAATTTTCACCCACTTGAAGTTGTGGGACACAGTAGCGAGACACGTCAACTTCAAGTGGGTGAAAATTTATTGCTATAATTTATCACTTTAACCACAGGGACTGACTTTAGACATCAGCTATTGATGTCCATAGTAATATAACCTGACATTTAAAGTCTAACCCCACACTTAAAGATTAAAATATTTACAATGGCAGTAGAAACATTTTGAACAAGTATTCAAATGAAGCGGAAAGAGCAAACTTTAGAGACATTTATGATGATTTCAACTTGAAAAACAACTTTTGGTCTCTTGGTTTATATTTATATTTATTTAATATTTCAGCGCTTTAAGTGTTAAATCAGTTAAAGGGACTCGCTCAGGCTTAAATCATCAAAAAATCGGTAATTTTATTTTGGCTTAATAATATGACCATATGATGTAAACATGTCCATAGAACTGCAAAAGTTTTTTTAATTTTTAAATTAAGAAAACTTTTGCAGTTTTAGTCTATATGGACATGTTTACATCATACGGTCATATTAATAAGCCAAAATAAAATCACCAATTTTTTGATGATTTTAACCTGAGCGAGTCCTTTAATCACCTTCATTTTTATATTGTTGGTCTTCGGGGGAGTGAATCATCCCCAATTCATCTAAATTTGATTGCTTATCTGAAGAGCCGGGTTGCTGTTGAAACTCTTTATCATCATTTACTACATTATTGTTTCCAAATTTTCTGTGAAATCCCCTGTTTTTTTCTTGAAGAGCAAACTCAACATTTTTTGGATCTGTTAATGCTGATTCAATTTTTTTATATCTGCGATGGATCCATTGTTTTTCCATTCCAGGAGGTGCTTGCATCGGCTGCATTTGAAAGTACATAACTAAAATAAAGCCCCAAGTAAATGATGTCACAACAGTTCCATAACAGAAGTAGCGATAGTATACACGCATGTTGAATTTGTAGTTTTCCAACAATTGGCTCAGTTAATCGTACATGTGATATTGCACACAGTTTTCACATATAATCTTCTCCAATTTGACATAATCTGGAAACAGAAAAAGGATGGTAATGATTAATCAAAATTAAGACATTAAAGTACATAGGTATTGACAGGCAATAATTAAATCTTGTGCTGCTAAATTGTTTGTTATTTTTCGTTCAATTAAAGCTTGAATTACTAACGCACATTCGAGCTTCAACATGTTCAACTAGAATCGAGAAAAGCTTACTACGGCATCACTGGCAATTAAACAGTAATTTATTATATATATGTTTGTCTGTCATCTGTAACTGTATTAAGGCCCCCTATATTAGTCCTCCTATAATGTGAAAAATAACACTCAAATTCTGAGAATGTTTAGGCTGGGCCAGGTTGTACGCACGTGCGTACATGCTTGCTATACGCCACTGTACTCTAGCATTTACAAAATTATTTCGGTAAATCTGTAGCGCATGTTTTTCGTTGATTTCTCCGTCAATTATCCACTGATTTTCATACAATTTCTACAGGCCATTCCATGTTATGTCCTCACATCGGTAAAAAAATTGTAAAATTATATTCATGGTTAAAAGTTAAACCATTTGACATGTAGTAAATTGAAATTATGACATCCCTGTATAAACCCACAACACTAGGCCTAATTCTGTAGTTTTATTACATGTCAAATGGTCACTGTTATTATTGCAAGGACATGACTTGAAGTGACCTCTGCAAAATTTCCAGGAAATTGGTTGATAAGTCAAATTGATGAAGAAATCAACGAAAAACATGTGCCACAGTTTTACCCAAATAATTGTCTTTCTCTTACATGTTGACTTTAAACAAAAACATCAAATTTGAAAGATCTTCCATTTTTTGGCTGGGGACTAAAAAAAAAATCAGACCGAAATTTCATCAAAATCAGCTAAGAATTGACCGGCCGCAACGAGAAATTGGTGAAAAACGTCATGAGGCTCGCAGTCCTAGACTGAGACGTACAGCAGACTCACACTCAAAGTTGTTCCAGTAAAAATCCTGGCTCCCCCCATGGACAGCTTTTGAAAAACTACCCCCACCCCTCCTGGAAATCTTGATCCATGGGCCAACACAGAGCCCGGATTTACCCAGTTTTTTAACACCACAATGCCCGGAATTTCTTTATGGCTTAACAAAGTTTACATCTACCACACCCCCACAGATTTTTGCTCAATAAGGGAAATATGAATCTAATATGGGCCTATTATATTATTAATCTCCAGGTTCACAGCTTTGATGTCATCTTAACCCTTATGCTGCTAGGTTAGTTTATTTTAATTTTGAACCACCACGGTGACCACCCACCTCGGAAATAGTTATTGAAAAAATATCACACCCGCCGGAAAAGTGTCAATTGAAACCCACCACTCCCTCCCAGGGGTGGGCAGGCAAAATAAGTCCTGTCACCACAAATGGCTAGTTTTAGGTGCTCTGTATGGTCATTTTGATATATTTACATACCGGTACGTTAATACAGATATTTTGCTTCTGTCGCCACATCCACATGTGCCATGTGGGACCACTTGCCCACCTCTGCCTCTGGAAAAAAACGATTGCCGTCCATTGGGTTAGCCTAGATTTTTGCTGGAACAGCCCTCACGCTGTGAGTCACACTGCGCCGACGTTGTACAAATCATCAAAAATTCAAATGACAAATTTATATTAACGTAGTGTGGCTATTCGTACGGGAAAGTTATAATGGGTGTCAATGGGAGCCCGTTATTTCTTAAATGAGGCTGCCCATAGTAGAGTTACATTATGGAGCATCACGTACGATTAGCCCCTGCCAATCAAAAATGTTTTGACTTTGTCAAGTTTTGTCTTCGTCACAATGTCAGGGTAACGTTAGACCTCTAATTAACGAGCTTATAGGCCTAGGTAGCATTTAATAGGGGCTATTAATCATGTGACGGCGAGTAGACAGATTCTTAAGACTTATACCATGTAGACGGAGCAACTGTCTCAGTCTATCAGACTCAGTCAACTGTCTGGCACTTCGTTTCGGGGGTGGGACCGGTTGACAATGTCGCTACAGTCTGTCGGACGGTGGAGAATGGTCCAAAATGAAAGTTACTTTTCGGTATCCAGTCAGTCAATTCTCAAGGGACACCCGAGAGTGAGTTCCCAAGTTCCGAAGTTCCCAAGTGCTGAAGTTCCAAAGTTCCCTGAACTTCAAGTTCCGAAGTTCTGAAGTTCCCAGGTTCCCTGAACTTCAAGTTCCCAAATTTCCAGAACTTCAAGTTCCCAAGTAGTTCCCGAAATTTCAAATAAAATATTTTGTTAAAATTACATAATTAAACAGAAATGAACAGTTGAGTAATTGATTAGTTTCCTGGCAAAACAATTTTTTTTAAAGATATATCCGTTGTGACCTGAGCGTTGAAGATGGTACCTGCAACTTTTCCAGCATACAAGTAGATGCAATGTCAACTTCCTCATAAACAATCGTGTTATTCTAATGTTGTTTTAATGCTGGGTAAGTTTAAGGTTATCTACAACGCTGGTCCAGTATTAAATTAACATCGCCAATTGGCGTGCCGTCCCCAACGCCTCCTGTTCGCGTGGGATATAATTATCTTCTTCCTGTCTGTCAACTAGTCAGAGGCAGGATATGAACCATGTTAAACCTTGGCGCTAAGCATGATTATAGTATGTTTAATAACAGGGTCAAACCTTATGCAGAGCTCTGACTATTACGTTCACATGATGCTGGTTGATGTTAGGCCAGCTTAAAACCAATGTTGGGTGAACGTCTCAATGCTGGGTTTACATGTGATTATCTCTGAAGATGGGTGATTTATAGCGAACGTCATTCCAATGCTTGGCCAGCATTCCAGAAAAAAAAACAAATAGGGGCCTAGGATGACGAGCCAGTAGGCCTATGTAGGGTTATTGTTAGCCTACTATCTGCGGCGCTGACCAATATAAAATCAACATACCTCACGCAAATGAACACCGTTTGCATAACCATTGGTAGCATAATAGGTCTACTACTTTAGTGGAAGTCACATAATTTGTAGTGCGGGAGCCCTGGTGCAGTGGTTTAAGCTGCCTGCTTGGAAAGTCGGAGATCTCGGGCTCGAGCCCCACTCTGGCCTTTAAGTTTCAAATAACCAAAATGTTTGTTCTCCGCTCACGCATAATGATTCAATATTGTGGGGAACCTCTGTGACGGTGAGGTGGCGTGCTCGGCCTCAGACCGCCAGGACTCGAATTTCGAATCCTATGTCTGGAGGGCAGTGTCACCTCACCATCCTCAGGAGTTTCTTCTGGTCTAGTTTAGCCTGTGTGCACAAAGGTGGCCTAAAACCCCATTCATTTAAAATTTAATTTCACATAGCTTGTAGGGCATTTTTTTAAATTTTGCAAGGATTATTTTTGAGTCTCCGGCGCCAAATACCGTAAAAATTGTCATAAAAAAGTTCAAAAGTTAGACCATTTGACATGTAGGCCTAGTAATTTTCTAATTACGACGTCCCTCTATAAACCCAAGCCCTGAATTGCATTACATGCCAGATGGTCTAACTTTTTGAAATATATTTTCTAATGAAACTTGTACGGTATTTGGCGCCGGGTGCGAAAATAGTGAAGTCCTTGCAAAATGTCATAAAAATCGGTCTTTCATCATGTTCATGAACAAATTTCATGAAAATCGGACTTTCTGTTTAATTATGCAATATTAACAAATTATGTTATTTGAAGTTCCGGGAACTTGAAGATCCGGGAACTTGAAGCTCCGGAAACTTGGGAACTTGGGAACTAGGAAACTTCGGAACTTGGGAACTCACTTGCTCACTCTCGGGTATCCCAATTCTCAAGCGATTTTTATGAAATTTTGCAAACTCTTTTTTCTAGTCATTTGGCATCAATCCTGAAAAATTCCTAAAAAATATTGGAGAGTTTAAAAGTTAGACCATTTGACATGTAGTAAATGTCTATTGATGACGCTCCTCTATAACATGTATAAAAACATTAACTTGATTCCAGCTTATTCTCAGAATTGTGTTACATGTCAAATGATCTAACTTTTGAAATACTAGGCCTAAATCAAATGGAATTTCTCGAAATTTCCAGGGTTGTTGCCAAATGATCAGATAATAATTATTAAATTAGGGGCCTATAAGTATAATAAATAATAATTGCAAAATATCGCTTGACTCCTTGATAATTGACTGACTGTATACTAAATTTTCCAAAAAGGTATAATAGTCTGTCCGGATGGTCCAAAATGAAAGTTAGCTTTTTGGTATCCAGTCAGTCAATTCTCAAGAGATTTTCATGAAATTTCGTAAACCCTATTTTCTAGTCATTTGATGATTTGACGATTTGGCATCGATCCTGAAAATTTCATAAAAAAATATTCTATATTTCAAAAGTTAGATCATTTGACATGTAGTAAATGTCTATTAATGACGCTTCTCTAGACTATAACATCATGTATAAACCCATTATTAGGCGGGTGTGACCATATCCCGAAAAAGACTAGAAACCCCGAAAAAGACCTGAAAAAGACTGAAAAAGACTTTATTTTCAACCCAATTCTGTTTAGTTACTAGGCCTATATTCTTATTTTATATATTAGTAGGCCCTACGTGTTCCAATGTATTTATTTGAAAGTTTATTTTATGTAAATGATCGTAATACAGCCTACAGTAGCCTAGTTTGTAGTGTTCCGGTTTCACTGTCATTTGGCACTAATGCGCCACCTGGTGAACTTTATATCTCTACTAATAGGCCTCTCAGCAAACACGATACATGAATGCACCCTTTGTTGGTTTAAGGTTGGGCCAGCGTCGTAGACGGTGGACCAACATTGAACGAACAATGGGTGAATGTCTCGTGTTTGCTGGACTACTTGTAGGCTAATTGACTTCACGATTATTGTAGGCCCTATTTATTTCGTGATTGGTCATATATTGTATGTGTAGATCTATTATAAATCAAGTACAAAAGCAAACACAGATATCAGATATGATACCTTTATTCTTACATTCAGTTATTGGTAACAACATTGTAGCATGCATAAACAATTGAATGAACAATACTTTTTAAAATGTAGGCCTATTCAAGTTTGAATCTTGGTGACTGTGCATATAGGCCTATAATATATGATACATATTATTCTTTTAGGCCTAACAATTGTTTATGTAATATATAAGATACATTTCTAACGTTAATATTAGCAGTTATATGCATCTGCTATAAAAATTAAATAAAATCAATGTTGCACATAGCGTCAATGTCTTTGTTTTTTGTTCACAGTGGTAGTGTGTGCATTTATTTTCCTCTTGGTTTGGTTTTTCTTCTTGCCACTATCAGGGGCAAAGCGGCAGACTTCTTGGCCATCTGATGACACAACAACATTGTCAGCTGTCAACACTGGTGTTGTGAGTAGCCGCTCATAATGCATCTTTTGTTGTTCGGGCGTTTTTCTCTCCCACACTGACGCATCCATGCACAGGCATTTCTGAAGGGATGGAATGATATGGAAGTTGCCCAGACCATTTATGATTGCGCGTTTCAGGTCTTTGTATTGTCCTTTACCTATAGAGTGGACAAGACATTGGCCTTTCCATTGCACAGCTTGTTTAACCACTTCACTTCCAGGCCGAAGTGCATACCAGGATCCACGGATCCTGGTATAACTATAGTAAATCCGACGGAAATTTCCGTCATGTATGGTTACATACATTGACGAATGACGAAGGAAATTTCCCTCATGTATGGTAGTGAAGGGGTTAAAGATATGGTTTGCGGATTCACAGTTATTGTTGGTCCATGGTGCTACAGTTTTTAGAAGGCCTGTCTTTTCTTTAGTGTCCATGTTGAGTTAAAGTAGTGGGATAACTCGTCTGTCAAAATAGTCCAGGAATGTTGGTGTAGTTAATTCAATTAGGTTACGGGCACGTCTCTCTCGGATGCTAAAGGAGACGTCATCCAAAGCCGTAGCCATGCCGTCATCACCAAAGATACATGCAGTTACACGTAACCTATCACTGAGGCAGTATCACTGAGGCACTGATTGGCACCTCACAAAAGACATCAGCCCAACGTTGGTTAACTGTTGGGCCAACGTTGTCGACGGTGTGCCAACAGTAAAGCAACGCTGGGCCAATAGGATGACAACTCACCTGAGGCGGGAAAACACTCAGTAAGGCGATGACATGTAGCTTTTGTCAAGTTGCCATTAGGCTAATTATTATTTTTAAAAAACCAGTTGTATAAATATGAAAGTCTAATTTATTATGAGATAAAAATGTAGGCCTGCTGGTAGTGCATAACGGGAACTTGTGTTGGTTTTTTTTATTATGTCGTGTCCTTATTATATATTTCGAAGGGCGCTATGAAAATTAATCGTTCGAAAATGTTCATCCATACCTAATAAAAAGGGGTATGTATAAATAAAACGATTGAAAAAATCATTCGCGTGAGTGTGCCAGCACAGATAGTTAACCCTTAAACCGCCAAACACGACTGTAATCGTTTTCAATCCCTTCTAGTAGCCGATTCAATCGATGTTATTGGAACAAAATGAGTGTATAAAATTTACAAATGTTTAATGCTTTAATGGTTAATAAGCATATATATACAAAGTATACACTAGACTTACTCTGTATAAATTTATACTAGTGTCATCAGTTGAATGTCATATCACGAACAAAATCTCAAGCTAAATGAACAAAATGTTGTGGGCTTGACATCATTATGAACATTGATACGATGCTAAACTTAATGTACTTATAGAAATAATGATAATAATGACGATATTTAAGTATTTCAATGATACATACTTAAACAATATATTTAGTTAATACAATATGCATTGTGAAGGTGTTATCACACAATCTCTGTGATTATACCGGATTAGTCAAGAAGGTGTAAAATACTCCAAGCATATCAGCCAGTCACCTACAATTGGGTGTTGCATCAGCGAAGACCTCGGTACTACTCCCATTGACAAGGATGTGCTTCAGGAAGGCGTATCACACCACACCGTTGTGAAAGTGTTATGATCATAACACACAGAGAAATTCATCAGGGAGCTTATCGTGTCACTCGCCATCTGCTGAGTGTTGCTTGATGTCCTGGTTTTGCTATCACACATTTTTTACAAGTGTATAACTTTGTATTTGTTATTCTATTACCATGATTACGGTCTTCTGAATTAAAATACATTTCTTTATCTTGCATAATTAACACCGGCATTTATGGGCACTGTACTGCCCCCGGGGTACTGTCAGTAAGTGTTTCGTAAATTATCCTATTTACGTTAGCTATATAGGGCCTATATTATTCCGAATATTTACTAATATGAAATATTTCGTTGTAATAATTAAACACATATATGCGCTCATATAAATGTGTTCTTTTTAGAAGGCCTACCAGCAAAAAAGGGATAGTGAACCAATGTCTTTTTATGTTGGGCACGTGCGGAAAACGACGGAACAACATCGGCCAACATTGGTTTAATGTCGCAAACTGGGCGGTCTAGGTTCGCACGTGAACAACTCAACACCTGTCACACATAGAGCTAGCTCTTTGTGATTTTATAATTTAGATGTATTACGGCGCCTGTAGACGTTTGCAGTTTTAATAAACCCGTCGTTTATATATATTTCAGTGTATTTATATTATAATCTCTCATGGCAACACTTAATATAAGTACATATAACATTTGATTCGGCCCACAGTCACGGTATTTAATACGCCAGCCAGATCTATAGACAATGCAACTATTAGTAGTAGGCCAGCTAGGTTACTGTTTATTTCATGTATTTTGCCATCAAAATACGCCGGATACATAGGGGAGAGGAGGGCAAATTCGATCACCCTCAACTTTAACAAGTTACAGGCAGCATAACATTAGACATATGAGTAGATTTGTAGTTTTAATGTGTAAACATACTATTTTTGATAATACTAATGTCGGGGCCGCCACTCGTTTAAAACCTTAAATAAGTTATATGGATAATAATATAACAGATATAGTGAATGAGGGCAAATTCGATCACTGTGAGGGCAACTTCGATCAGTTAATGGTGGGCAATTTGGATCACCTATTAGATGATCAATTTAAAAAATATGTCTGTTATAAAAGTAATTGTGGCTAGTTGATATCTTTCTGTCTTCTGTTTAGAAGGTCATGAACACAGTTGATTAAATTTATTGTAGTTATGAAGATGTGCTTGGCAAATTTTATTTGTGAGCTTTTGGTATATCAACTGATTATCGACTGGCAAAATAGGTTCCTGCAATTTCAAGCATTAGAATAACTTTAACATCACACTTATGTTGAAAATTTAGGACCAAGTTAAACTTTTCAATTGATAAAAATATGTTTATTGTTCATTAATCACCCCATTTTAATTTATTTTATTTCTTTCATATTTTGTTATGAGCCAGTCCGAAAATTCAAAAAATGTTGTATAACTGGGCGATTGAAATTGCCCTCCAAGCACCAGTGACACAGGAGGGCAATTTCGATCACAATGAATTGTTTATTTAATTAATAAATAAAGATATACAGCTATTTTGTTAATGCTAGACTGTTGTAAATAATATTTCTGATATATTTAAAATGTTGGATAACATAACAACCTTTGTAGTTTTAAGATTTGACACGTTTTGTGGTGACTGCTTAGAATAGAAAAAAAATCAATTTTGGCTGTAGTACTTAAAATGTTAGGGGATCAAGATATCGTTCACACAAAGATCACAACTACATCTACAACATCAAAATATAATTTTCTGTGTGTGATTCTGCTCATTTGCTTTGGAAAATATATTTAAATAAATATAAAAAAACAAAATATTTTCAAAAGTGATCGAATTTGCCCTCCGATCGAAATTGTCCACCTCTCCCTGTGACTAGGCTACTTATAATTATAGTCTTAGGCATATAAAGTAATATCAAATGGGATATAGACTACTCATATAGTCTAAAATGTATCATATAGATCTATCTAATATAAAATTCGGTTGAAAATAAAGTCTTTCTCGGGTCTTTTCAGGGTTTCTTGTCTTTTTCGGGGTACCGTAGTCGCCGCCGTCGGACAGACATGTCAATGTCATTGTCAGTTGTCAATCTGACAATCATCAATTATTCAATCAATGCCACATTGATTTGACAGACTTTCATTTTGGACCATCCTCCACCGTCGGACAGACTGATTCTAAGATAAAATAATTTAAAAACACTGTTCATGCATGGTTATAGGGTTAAGCCTGATAACCGTAGGCGAGGGCCGTTTCACTGTTTCACTCTTCATAACTCCATCATTCTAAGTTGTCTCACACAGTCCCAGAACATGCCTGAAAATTATACACACCTTCTCAATCATAGACTCTGTGTGTACACTTCTGCACCCTGTGCACAGATGTCTTGTTTTGGTCTGTACAGACGGATGCGTCTATTTAGTTATTCAGCCTAATGCGGGGGTGGAAAGTTATTTTTAGTATGTTGAAATGGCCAGCCAAAAATGATAAATTCAGATAAATAAACAAATAACTTGCTATTATGCAATAATATTCCTAATATAAGCAAAAAAAATGAATTGGAGCTTGTTATATTGTTTAAATGAGGAATTAGATACATTGTGAAGGAATTGACTTGACATATTTTATATGAAAAATGGGTTCGTCACAGGTCATAAGATGTGTTAAATAATATCTGTTCGGCTGATAATAATGTGAAATATTAAAGGCACAGATATATTAAATTGATTTTAAATTGTTTTTTTATGTGTATGTAGACCAATAATGATATGTATCACAGTTAAAATCACTCCTAACAACCATTCTAAATTTTGTCAAAAAAGAGGTCAATTTCTTCACCTTTGACCCAGAAATGTGCACATGCTGTCAGCATGGTCAGTTGTATCCCCTTTGTGGTGTGGTGTGGCGGCAAGCTTGTTGTAACTTCACCTTAATTTTAAATACTGCAAGGTAATTGCACTGGCAACAGACTCACAAAGCGTTATTGTATTGTCAAATATATTGTCAATGTGGATAAACAATGTGAACATAGTCTAGATAAACGAAAACTAGAACTCAATGCATCCTCAGAGTTGACTGGGCGAAGACGAAGTGGAGTGACGACTGATCACTGTGTCTGTGTCTGACAGTCTGTGACTGTGAGACTCTGTCAGTGTGTGGCTGTGTCTGTCTCTCTCTGTGAGAATGTGTATACTATAGTCTATAGACGTAGCGCTGATCGGCGGCGCGAGTCGCCTGGTCCACGGCTTTGATTTGATTTGATTTAGGCCCCTATCTCAATCAGCTTTTCAGCTTATTGACGGGCAACACTGTCACAGTGTTATTACAGGAGCTCAACTCTCTCCCTAAAAAGAGGAGCGCACCCTCAGTCAGTGGCCTCACCTGCTCACATTAAACTAAATCCCATTTATAAAATCTTGTCATTCTCCATATTTCTTTTTTCTCAATTTTTAAAATACATTATCATGATTATACTTTTCCAATATTTTTCGCATTCCACCCTTGTGATGATACAAGATCTCTTGCCATCCATATCAGTGACGTGACTTCACTTCACAGTTCACCCTGTAAGCTCATTTGCATATGAGGATCATTAAAATTCAACGAGTGGGTCAGAGTGCTCGTATCCTCCCTATACATGTTAAAGAGGGAGACATACGAGGAAAATCAACGAGGTTCTATATTCTCGTAAGTGGCAGGCCAAGGTCACAAGAATTACGAGATCTCGTATCTTTTCATGTTGATAAAACGGGGCCCTGTTCACCTGTTGAGGCTGTTCACTGTCTTCAGTCAAGTTCAGACAGTCCGGCAGAGTTCACTGTTCAGTCAAACAGTGTCATTCTGTCAAATCACTCAGCTCAGTGAGTCAGTCTTAGGCCAGCAATCAGCATGACTGTGTTCAGTTCAGGCTTCAGCCATGCACATGTCACCACTGGCACCATAGGGATTCGACTTAATCAGGGGCCTGGCCGGAAGAATACTATTCGTACTGAAGCTCATTAGAGTAAGGATTCGACCACATATAACCTGTTATTCTAATTAATTGAACAAGGGAATCAACTGTATCACAGCAAAATGCATGTAAACATTATCTTTCATGGCCTCTCAGACATACGTCAAACATTTTTTCATCCTGAAAATTACACCTACCTCATCCATAGTTTTTACTCTTTCTAAACTGGACTTGCTGCCCCGAGTATATCCGTAATTCTAGTACAAATTCAGGTTTTGAGCAACACCATATTCATCTCAAAATCATCTATAAGACTATATTGACCTCCCGACTGTGTCTGGTACACTCACGTCACAAAACGAGATCATGTGACCAGTTTACCAGGAAATATCAGGTAGGCCAAGCCTATTAATCACATTTGCTTATTGTTGCTACTTTTGACAGATTGAGATGTCATTCTATTTCTTGGATGTTTCCTATATTCAGACTTAAAAAGTATTATTCTAAATTACAATAGTTTCGAAGGGAAAAAAATGTACTGAAATTTAATTTATTGGACACAAAAAAAATGTAAATACAAATCAATATAGAGTCTACAATATAACTTTTGGGTTACAAAAGACCTTATGAATACACATCTTTTATAGGGGCCACCCTGTGTGGCACAGATAACCCGCACCTCACTCTGTCCGGAAAAAACAGATGTTCAGCCGTTGCTGGCCCAATGCTGGACCGCTGTCTATGCCGCGTCTGTTTTTTTCAATAGGGAGCTTGTCAACCAGGGGCGGGACCGGTTGACAATGTTGACTAGGGTGAATGTGGAATGAGTGAATAAATGAATGTGTGAATAAGATAAACTATGTTGCAATTATGACCATTGGTTGTGAGGCTAGTTCGGGGCATGTTCACACCCTTTCCGGGGCATATCTGAATGCGTTTGAACGTGCCCCGTAATGCCTTTTCAGCTTCAACGTCAATTATTGCCCGTACCCCTTTTGATGGTTCAAAAATACTTTCCCTGTATGTTGTATACCTCTGTGTTCTATTTATAGAACAACAACTGGTTACTTAACTACTAAACTGTAGTTCACACAGTATTTAGAAAAATTAACCTGAATAACATAAAATGAGACGAAAATAACGTATTTGAATCGAGAGCAAAACAAAAAAACTGTGGCTGATGAATTTTGGGAGAAACAGTGACTTAGGGGAGAGTTACATCATGAATTATATTTTTAATTCAACAGGTGGCCCTCAATTCTGAGTTACCAGCAGGGTGCGAACGTGCCCCGGTGTTCGAACATGCCCCGTCCTCCCCTATAACATTTCTACAATGTCGGCCCAACGTCTTCAAAGTTGGTCCAACATTGCATAAAGTCTGTCATACAAATGTTTTGTGTTTACTGGGTGTCAATACAAGCTTGGGGTTAAGCCGTTTCCACATCCCCACAGTAATACAGTCAGTTTGTTTGCATGCCAACGACCAAGTAGGGGTAAGGGCAAAGGGCTTTGAATTATTAACTCATAGAACTAAGATGTCGCTCAAGTATATATGAACTTGCTGTGATTTGAGAACTTGCTCTTAATGAGGCTTTGGGTATGAAATGCATATTTAGTATTATTATGGAATAGGGCCTTGGCCTACCCACGGGGCACTATTGCATTCTGGGGGACCCTTGTCCTGTGATTTTTGACAGTTGACCATACCTTTAAATTAGAGGCTTTCAATTTCTGAAATCGATATGTAAAAATGGTATGTATCATGCGAGATCTCATGAGAGCTGACCGTGAGGGCGACTGGGATCTTCATCTGCACAGCGTCCAAGTAGTTTTACCCCTGTTCACTGGGGATCTGTATATCTTGAGGATATGAGAAAGTTGCCAGAAGATGCACCCACAGTGTATGAAAATTTCAAAGCTGGCAAGTTTGTGCTAAAACGGACACAAGGTAAATTCAACTCGGTCGGTGGAGACATGTGTTTCGAACAGATGATCACTCAGTCACAGAAGAGCGCTGGTGGTATCATTGGCAGTTCAAAAAGAAAACACTTTGTTGCTCAATGGGAAGTAATTCACCACGAGATGTTGGCTGTTGTTAACCTACAACCAGGGCTCCAGATAGCATGCGTATATGAGTAAAAAACGCATGTAAAAACAGCAAATACTCATTAATTGAAATTCTTAGGAGTAATATTACCCATAAAAACTATCAAAATACCCATCAAAGTAAAAAGAAACAGAAAAATTGATACAATTGTTATATTTTTTACGTGAACAGAACTATATGACTGCAAGGAAAAAAATGATCTAAATAAAGCCTTCATGTTGTTGTATGAAAAATACTCCTCGTTAATTTTTTTATCATATTTCACTCCTCATCACCCATTTCAATAAGTGAAATACTCCTCAAACCAAAAAATTATCTGGAGCTCTGTACAACGTGAAGTCAGTGGTGTTGTAACACCAAGTACAGAACTTTTGGTGAACCACGAGTTTAAAATACCTGTGACGCGATCAGAGATGTTGATCCAAGAAATAATGAAGTACATAAATGAACTTGGGAGTCCAATAAATGTTTCCACAGATAGAGACAATGATGAACCAGAAGCACTTCACAATATCTTAGTACAAGAGATTATGTCAAAAAAAATACACGAAGATCTTCTTGAGTTTGGGATCAGTTGTAATTCACGATACAAAATGATTAGGACAGACACGTTTATTACAAAGCAGCGATCCATTTTTGCCACGTACCATCCATAGAATTAACTTTAAAACATTCAAAGCAATGAAAGTCGAGAAACGCACTAGCCAATCTAAAGTGAAGGGCAGCAATGAACAACTAGCTGAAACACAGAAAATATTTAACATTGCTCGTGTCCGACAGTATGATATAAAATATTTATTAAGTCTCCACCCACTATGTGGTGGTGTTTTTGCTGAGTCTGCCCGCCGCCGCCACTTGTTTCTGCTCTCACTCGAAAACCCCTACTCGGATTATTTCCAAATATTTGCGGTATGCATACTGGCCCTGGGGAATTTGTCTGAGTAATTTTTTTTTTTTGTTTTTTTAGTTTTTTCAACAAAATCCAAGCTGGCCGCCAAAATCCTATGGCGCACGCTAGAGCTCGAACCGCTTCATCGATTTGTTTCATGTTTGGTTTAAATGAAAGACCTTACTCTGGCCGTGAGCTGTAAAGCTTTTGGTGTGATTCTGATAATAAAAACTTTGATTTAGTATTTTAGCGGATCCATATTTCTGTTTTGCTCATTTTGACCATCATCAAAATTTGGTAATTAATATAGCCATACAACCCTACTCGGATTATTTCTAAATATTTGCAGTATGCATATTGGCCCTAGGAAATTTGCCCTGTAATTTTTTTCGGGCAATTTTCAGCTTCTCCAACAAAATCCAAGATGGCTGCCAAAATCCTATGTCACTCTCTAGAGCTTGAACCGCTCTATGGATTTTTTCGTGGTTGGTTTAAAGGAAAGACCCTACTCTGCACATGTGCTGATTAGTTTTAGGTGTGATTCTGATAATAAAAACTATGATTTTTTTACGTTTCAAAATTTTAGCGGATTTTTCAGTTTTGTTTATATTGGTTATCATCAAAATTTGTTAATTAGCTCTACACCCCTGCTCGGAGTATTTTTAAATATTTGCAGTATGCATATTGGCCCTAAGGAATTTGCCCGATAAACTTTTTTGCGTTTTTCAGCTTCTTCAGCAATATCCAAGATGGCCACCAAAATCCTATGTTGCTCTCTAGAGCTTGAACCGCTTTCTGGATTTGTTTTATGTTTTGTTTAACGGAAAGACCTTACCCTGCACATGTACTGATTTGTTTTTGGTGTGATTCCAATAATAAAAACTTTGATTTTTTTTTCGTTTCAGAATTTTAGCGGATATTTCAGTTTTGTTCATTTTGGCTATCATCAAAATTTGGTAATATAGCTATACACAGATACACCCCTGATCGGATTATTTCTAAATATTTGCAGTATGCATATTTGCCCTAGGGAATTTGCCTGGTAAATTTTTTTGGCGTTTTCAGCTTCTCCAACAAAAACCAAGATGGCCGCCAAAATCCTATATCACTCTCTAGAGCTTGAACTGCTTTATGGATTTGTTTCATGTTTGGTTCAAAGGAATAACCCTACCCTGGATGTGTGCTGATTAGCTTTTTGTGTGATTATGATAATATATATATATATATATATATTTTACTTGATTTTTTTACGTTTCAGGATTTTAGCTGATATTTCAGTTTTGCTCATTTTGGGTATTATCAAAATTTGGTTATATGGTTACACAGCTCAAATTTGATCTTTTGTGTATGCTCAGTGGCCCTGAGAAAAAAGTCAGGAGAATTGTTTCCCTTTTTTCATTTTTTCAACAAAATTCAAGATGGCCGACGAATCTCATGTTACTCTGAAGAGCTTGAACTGCTTCACCGAATTGTTTCAAGGAAGCAACTTACCCTGGTCATATGCTGATTAGATTTTGGTGTGATTCTGAAATCACATTTTTACATGGTTTACATAAAAATTTGGTGACAGTACTGTATTTCTCTATAATTAATGTACTATGTGGGGCGGGTGGAGACGCAAGCTTTGCCCCTCAGGCAAATCTATTTGTGCTTGATCTTTTAGACAATAGCTACCACGAGGATGAAAAAGACCAGTAAAAGTGATTTGTGCACAGAATTGGAAAAGGTCCTTCACAAAATTGTCTACGTGCCACCATCAGCATGGAATCAAGAGAAAACTGCCACAATTGTTGATGTCCTGGGATGCCTACGTTGCCTGCGCCTACCCTTATGAAAACTTTTAATGACCTTTCCGCTCACTTCCTTGAATATGTACATGGAATTTTCAGCAATTCTGATCGTATTGACTTCGTTTTTGATATTGAGGGTTCAATAAAAGACAGTGAGCGAGGAAGGAGATGTATATGCAGTTCGATCGATTTGAAGGAAGTGTTACCTGAGACACCGTTAACTGTGACAATGAAAGCCTTTTGGGCTTCCTTCATGAATAAAACAAAGGTCCAGGAATTGCTTCGGAGTTTTATAATTGATAAGCCAGTGGCGTCTATGGATACCGTGGTTAGTGCTATAGGTGTGTCAGATATATAGAACCATGTAAAGATGTTAATTGTTATGCGTGATATTAACACGCTTCTGTCTCAGATATATGTCCATATCGAAGAAGCAGACGTGAAAATGATTCCACACGCCCTGCATGCTGTTAATTGTGGGGCATCCAGGGCTGTGTTTGCTATCTAATGATACAGATGTTATGGTTTTTGGACTTCACTACTGGAATTTAGTAAAATGTCATGTTTTAAAAGAGCTTTGAATAAGGGTGGTGTTGGAAATACTTCATGTAATAGACCTTCACCATCTCACTGGCTGCGACTCAACCAACAACTTTGGCACAAAAGCTGCTGGATTGAAGTCGAATCCTGCATTCTATCTATGTGACTTTGGAAATGATCCAACAAACATTAACTTTCCATTGATTGAGCAGTATCTTGTGAATGTGTTCAAGCCAAGGTACATTATGTACATCTACCTCTATCAGCACTGATCACCGCAGCAAAACAACTATAATAGACCTGCCACCAACAAGTTGCGGAATCAGAAGTCATATACTTAAGGCATGCTATGCTACACATTTGCAGTTACATTGCCTAGATAATCCTAATCTAAGCCTACTGAACTTTGATTTCAAACAAAATAATGGCACGTTTCAACCTGACTGACTTGAGGCATTACTTCCTGGAGATTTTCCAACTCCATGCAAATGTACTGCCTGTGCTATAAAGCGTTATCCACATAGAAATTTAAACATCAGTGAGACTGAACTCGTCCTTTCCAGATTGTTAGTTGTCTCAAACGATCGGACAGGGCCAATTTTGAGCCCTGCCAAACAGTGTCAGTGATGCTGGGAGGGGCTAATGCCGTATTGCCGGCCATACATGTAGAAAAAAAGGGCGAAAAACAAAACCTTTGTTTCCAGTTCCACTAACACTCTATTCTATTGGATCCTTTTTACGGTATATGGCGATTTCTGAAAGAAATAAAATATTTGAATTTTTTTTTTATCAGCCTGCATTTTTGTTTCCCTGCCTACTCTATTTTGGAGAGTCATGTAAACTTTAATAAAAAAAAACTGTTGCAAAAATAAATACCCTACCTACATAATTATGTACCCTGTTTGGGAAGACAGTGTAAGGTAATCTGAAACAGAGGTCTTTTTTTGCCTTATTAAACTGTGATTATTTTGTGTCATAATTTGTACCCCTATGCCGAGCACCCATGCACCTCCAATTATTTTAAAACAAGCAATGCATTCGGAAAGAGATTAAAATTGCTATTTTTAGTTTGTCGACTCGACAAACTTTATGTTGACTTTCCACACAAACGTCTGTAGTTAACTTCTGTTACTATCTGTTCTGTCTGTGCAATGTCAGAAGGCAATATCTGCTCCCTGGTGTATACTAGGCATTTACTGCTTTTAAACTGGCGTCCCGCCTCTTCCTGCCATAGCGCTGCCAAAAGGCCGTATTTTCTCACTTGTAAATCAAGTATATACTTCCTTTCCGCTGATGGCACTGCCTCCTTTTGGCTTGCACTGACCCAATGCTGGTTAAATTCTGTGCCATCATCTATGACACTCTTCCAACATTGAACCAACATTGTGCCAGGGTATCGAGTTGCCGGTGTTCCCTGCAAAAATGAGACCTTTAGCCAATGCTGTTTTACGGCTGAACCATGGTCGTAGACGATGGGCCAGCAGTAAGCTAGCATTGGGTGAATGTTTATCTTGTTAAGGCCTATATACCGGTATGCCAATGCTGGGGCTAACATTGTGTCAACGACTCGAGTTTGCTGATGAGCTGTGACCGCAACCCAGCAAACACGAGGTATTGACCCAATGTTGTTCTAATGCTGGCCCGCCGTCTTCGACGTCGGTACAACATTAAAACAACATTAGGTCAATGCCTCGTGATAGCTTGGTGGGTGTTCATGAAGGACAGCAGTCTGTCGCGGGAGGGCTAGCCACCTTCTCCCACCCCTCTCTGCCTCACTTGACACAACTGTGTTATGTTAGTAATATAACAATTAGGTCATGGCTAAGATATTTATCTCCAAAAATAGCGAATTTTGTATTATTAAAAATAGATTTTTGGGATCGGCAGTAAAAGGCAGTGCACATTGATATAATTTATACACTTCTGGTGTGAAATATGACCGAATAATGTAATTTATTGCAATGCCTGATCATGTGGTAGGTTAACCCTTCCATTACGACCATCTGACATGAAAAAGGGACAAAGTATGGTGAAATATACATTTTTATTTATTAAGTTTATTTTGCCTGAGTTTGTGTCCTATTTAGGGGAAATATGGGTGCTGTGTGTGAGAAACGGTTGACATTTCTGTGCTCCAGTCCTTATTAATATGTCCAATATAACGTTTGGGGTCCCTAGGTTAGGTAGGTCTACTTTCGTCTTTAAGCGGTCAGATAAAATATATGTTCATGATTAAATATAGTGATTAGACCGTAAAGTGTTTTGATTGAAATAATATTGGCCAAGCGTCGCAGACAGTGGCTCAGCATTACATCAGCATTGGTCCAATATATCGTGTTATCTGGTGTTTCTGGGGCCTGATGTGAAGACTACCCAGTGCCTGACTTATAAAGAATAGGCCTCACTGCGGGATTCCCACAATAAATAAAACTGGCCCGACATCATTCTATCGCTGCGCCACACTTTGAGCAATATCTTTGTTTTGACGCAACAAGTTAATTTTAGTGGGCCATAGGATTTTTCAAGATAAGTTCTAGGCCCTGCCTGCTGAATTAAAGGGACTGGCTCAGGCTAAAATCATAAAAAATAGTGATTCTATTTTGGCTTATTAATATGACCATATGATGTAAACATTTCCATAGAATAGAACTGCAAAAGTTTTTTTTAAATTTTTGTGCTGTGCATTTACCAGTTAGGCTAGATATAGAGACGAAATTCCCGTATTTCTTATTTTTGACATGGTAGTGCCGCCAATAGATGCCTATTACGGCCCACACTGTCAAATTGTGAGCTGTGTATCGCTGTATTAGTTTCAGTATTACTATTCAGCGTTGTTAGAACAGAGTCAAGGTTCGGCATCCCATGATCCAAAACATAGGCCTATATGCTTACCAATAAAATTTAAATGAAGTATGGCAGAAAACGAGCTACTGAAACCAAAATGTAGTTGAAATGTTGCTGATTCCAACGAAATATTGGACTGTAACATGACTGTAACCTCGCCACATGTTGACCTCGCCACAGGTAATCTCGCCACAGATTTGGTAACCTTGCCATGGAAGGTTTAGTAACCTCGCCACAGCTTTGGTAACCTCGCCACATGTGGCTAAGTAAACTCGCCACAACTTCGCCACACCTGTTGTGTCCGCATTTATAAATGTATTTTCAAAGGTTATTTTCTACCTTGAACGTGGGGTAGATGTCTATATAGACTTAGACTATATGTGCCATTAAAATCAAAAGCAAAACAAATCTCAAAATATGGACCAATATATAACGAATAATAATAGGCCTACAAATTTATTTTGTACAGCAAATATTGTAGAAATTTTTTTCATTGTGACTAATAGTAGTATCATATTAACCCTTAAACCGCTGGATTAAATAATTTAAATTTTCACACATTGGAGTTGTGTCTCACTACCTTGATACACAATTTTAAGTGAGAGAAAACAACTCGTATTTGTTTAATTTGTAATTTAAGACTAAGCAATTTACAAATCTTAATGTTTAAATGGCTAATAAAACGGATTAAAGCGACTACAGTCGCGCTTAGCGGTTTAAGGTGATTTAGGTGTAGGCCTAGCGGCAACAACAGTGGAAGTTGATGGCACTGCCCCAAGAAGAGATCCGCCAGGACCCGGGGAAGACAATGAGTAGCACTCAAGCTATGTGATCGACTCAAATAACACTCGATATTGTTGACGCAATTGATTGACACAAGTGACATTAACTCATGTAAGTGCGTGGTGACGTGATGACACTTGTAACCTACTTGCAAACGCTTCTTCGGGTTTTAATAATTGCATAACCGCCAATATGGTTCATGTCCACATAGTTTATTGAATGATTTTACTTCTTGTCTGCCAATAAATTGAATCTTTGATATTTCTATCAGCATGAACACCTGATGAATGTTTAATATGGAATATCAGGTGATATAAATGAACCTTAGGTGTTTTATTTGTTGTTGGGGAAATGCCCCCCTTTTGAAATAATAATGGGCCACATGCCCCATCGTCTAAGTCCAACGCCCCCCCCCCCCCACCGAAAAATATCATGGGCCCCTTGACCCCCTTTTTTCAATTTAAAAATCGGGGGCACTGAATATGTAATAGTACCAACCTCATACATATAGTTTTAACTATTTATATTGCCGTATATTAACCGTCTGCGTCCCTATGTTTGGGCTATATTAAAAACATCTATATTCAAGTTAAACTGAACGTAGATTTCAACCTAAGTCTATGCTAAAAACACAAATAGTAGGCCTAATTTATGTTCTTGTATTATAGAACCTATCGATGGACACGATGGAAGCTGATATTCAACATCACATTGTAATATAGGCCTAAATATCACGCTAATAGGGGTCTAATTAGAAGTTACTAAAATGTGTGGTACCAAAGCCATAACTTTATTTTTAATTGAATTTACAAATAGTAATATTAATAATAAATGATGTTCCTTTAATTCTGGGTAAACGATGTAGAGGGCGGCACAACAATATACTAAATATCCAGTTATCCCTGGTTTAATGCTAGTCCACCTTCTGCACTGCTGGCCCAACATTAAATTAACATCAAGTCGATGTAGTTTCTGTAGAAAGCATAGCGTATATAGCCAGTGTAATATATTATCAGATTATGCTTTGTACGCATCTCGTTGACTACTACAATGAGGCAATACCGCTGGAGTACAATCACACGTAAATTGCCATAGAGTTAGCTCTATGGTCTGGCTAAACTTCTGAAATTCGAAACCTTTGAGTGTTGATCAACTGTTCGTCGTATCGTGTTTGCTGGGATGCACCTAAAAGTATGCATACTTTATAAGTGAATATGTATATTAAAAACATGTCTCGAAGTAATAATATGTAGGCCTACTATTATCTTTTTACTTTCTAAAGTAAAATACAAGATGTATGCCAGCATGTATATTATTGTGCATAAAATATAGGGGTATTTTATAAGTTTGAACCCAATAATAAACTTTTGTTTTGTCTTGTTATATGAGCGGACACACTCATTAATAGAATGCATTCCATACCGTGTGAGTCAGGTGCTGGAGTAATGTCGATTCAGTGTCTATAAAGCAGCTGGGCCAATGGTGTTTTTTTAAGGACGCAGCATCATAGTTGAATTCACGTTTTCCTATTCATTGATTGTTTTCTACTAGTTACTGGCCAAACGTCAATGATGAAGATTATAAAACTTATATTATATAACTTATATTATATAATAATATATTATAAAGCTGTCAATTATCACAGGTAAGGGATAGCAATGACATGACCATTATATATTATGCACTTTTAATATGTTGTGCAGAATAAAATATGAAAAATGTTGGGCAGCGCCCCTGACGGTGAACCAATATTAAATCCACAGGTAATGTGTTTGTATATATGTGATAACAATACCGAAGCACGGGGGGCCCTGGTGCCTGCTAGGAAAGTCAGAGATCGCGGATTCGTCTCCTGCTCTGGCATTCAAGTTTCAAAGAAACAAAATGTTCCCTCCCTGTTCAATCGTACATATTGAATATTGTGGACAGCCTCCCTGACCGAGAGTTAGTGTGCTCGGCCGTAGACCAACAGGGCTCAATTTCGAATCCTGTGTCTGGAGGGCAGTGACACCTCATTCATCTCACCATCCTCAGGAGGTTCTCCTTACCTAGCTTAGCCTATATGTGTACAAATGTGGTGTAGAATCCCATTTATTTTATTTCATTGCATTTGATACAGCCAACTAACACCTGACTCAACGTTGGCCTGACAACATTACAGCAACATTTCAGCAAAGATGTTGTGAGTTGAGAAAGCGTTCATGGGTCTTTATCCTTAGGTCTACTGTGTGTATTGTGATTTCCATAATTGGCATTATGTAAGAGGGTGCAGTGAAAGTGCATTACGTCTACATGTGATAATGATGGATTAGGGCTACTGTATATTTCACGGCTGAGTAAGAAACATTAAAAGCTGATATTTTACAACTTTGTTAGGCATATTTTGGGCAGAAGAATTAAAATTGAAAATTAAAGATTTCGTGAAAATTCCTTGCTAACTGGGGCATAATAAAAGTCCCAGAAGAAGTAATAATTGCACTTTTGTAGTCCTGTGAAATGATTCTTTGTCAAGCATATATGTCACTAGGTGCAGTGCTTCAGAACGTGTGTAAAATCAGCAAAATGTATTATGGGAACCGAACATAATAATATAAATGTCAATGATCGATATAACGGATATACATCTTTTCATGATAAGGCATCTTAAAATATAGATATACATTTTCTCACACATTTATAGCTGATTTTTTGCAATGCTGTTGACTAACGTCAAGGCCCCTGGGCCTCTTGTTGTATTTCAAATGAGACGATATACATACACATTAGCAAGTTGACGGTGAAATACATGAAAAAGATACAAGTGTAAAAAAAGAAAAAGTAGAAAAAACACTACAATCTGCGTAGCCTCTAAACCCTGCTAGTGTAAAAAAAGTAGAAAAAACACTGTTTTTTTCATGCCAAATCAACTTATATATACATACATTATATGCATCATTTATAACATGTCTGCACCATGTCTATAGCACTGTATAATGGTCAGTATTCTGTATCTATCTTACACTAGTGCAATCATTGCCTGGAGTCAGGCGCACTCAATCAATCTAGTATTGACCATAGACACTGATAGATGTGGCATAACATGCATATTTTGGAGTCAGGATCATGTGCACTTTTTGTGTTTAGGTTGCACATGGTTTGATAGGCTTGGTCAAAAACAAAATACTTTTCTAGGCCCTAGTCTAGATCAGCTCTAATAGATCTAGTTTTCATCACCAATTCAAATGATTGATTGATTGGTATTGGCAATTGATTTCAAAATCACAACATGGATCAACTATTTTAAAATTAATCTAGCTAGTATAGACAGTGAAACTAGTGTACACTTAGAGAAGATAAACAGTTTTTTTACAACTGTTTACGAGCCTCTGCCAGAAGGGTTATGTTTTTAGTGGTGTTTGTCTGTTTATTTTTCCTGATTCTGTCTGTCCGTATTGTAAGCAGGATTACTTAAAAAGTAATGAACAGATTTGCATAAACTTTTTACCAGATGTGTCACTGTGTGCCTCGGGCCATTGACCAATCCATTAAATTGCAAAACCATGAACATGATGAAGGAACAATCCATTAATTTCGGCAGAGGTTTGCAGTCTCTGACTGACTGTCTAGTTTTACATGCATGTATGAAATCAGTGTTGTACCCATAGGGGTTAGCAGTGGAGGGGGTCGACAGCCACCGAGAATTTCCAACCACCGCTAAGTCTGTCCGACCACCATAGAGTTAGCTAGCGACCCTTCGTCAGTGTTCATCCTAACATTTGAGAGGGACGGACACTCATCCACTCTACTAGTAAAATGACGGGCAGAAATTCCTCCACTCCCCTGGACACAAAACTGTGTACTGTTATTTCACCATCAACCTGGCAATATCTACCTGTCTATCATCAAATATAAAGTGATAAAATGCCCACAATTTCACTTCTTCTTTTTAAAATGGCTTAAGATTGGTGGTGTCATTTCGTCATTTATTTTTCACACCTAATTTCAGATTTAGATCCTTTGTTGTCAGTTTGGATGGTGAGCGGTCTAGCAGAGGTGCCAACCCTTCCCATTTCACCGATTTCTTAGGCCATATCCAAACACATACATATTGTATGTTTTCATTGTCAACTTTAGACTGCAAGAATGGTTTCATTTTATTTAATCCACTGATTTAAACTTCCTCAATGTTGGCACCTCCACCTTAGCTCTAGTAGGAAATAAATCCACCCGTAGTGGATTAGTATTATCTATATATTATGCTAGGTGGTATTTAGTTATCCGGGCGGATTAGTAAAGTGGACTTATCGACAGATGAGCAATATCCACCCAGGCTGAATAGTAATCCACCCAGACAGATACTATTCCACCCCAGATTAGTACTATTATCTGCCCATGCACATGATGCAATGGAATTACTATCCCGCCCCGATGGATTACTTATCTTTCTCAGCCTGCCGCGGCCTGAGGACAGATCACTAAGCTACTGATCTGCCCCTGGAGGTGGAAAAGTGATTTTTTTGGTCTGGTAAAAAAATCACCTTTACAGGACCTACTGTCCGGCGAAATTTTGAGCTTATTGGTATCAGACTGATAAAGCATATGTATGTACGGTGACTGTGTGGGCTTATGCAGCAAACAAGTCAAATCTCCTCAAAAAGTAATTTTACCTGTATCATCATGATCATCTGATCATATGTGTGATCTAAATATGAGTGATACTTTTAGATGAATACTGTCACAAGATGTTTGATAATGATAGGCCGCCTACACATAATATATTATGATTACAAAGTTGAAATTATTTTGAACAATCATATTTTCATGGTGAGACTGAGAGAATATTTCTAGATTCGCCAACAATCTGACACTGCAGTAAACAGTGATGCCTGACTGGATGAGATATCAACTATTGTGTCTTCATGGTATTCTACCCCAATTGCGGGGTGGGGTCCTCACATATTCCTAGGCATCTGCTTGAATTAATATTAATAATTATGACTTATTGCGCTAACATTGTCAACATTTGGCAATTAAGCCAGTGTTATGCCAAAATATGTTTTGTCAGTGTGGCCTGCATCAAAGAAGAGGTAGCTTCCAGATCAATAGCGATTTTTAGCCCGCCTTTTAATTTTAATTAAAAAAGGTGGGCTATCGCAATTGAAGTTCGGCGTCGTCGGCGTCGGCGTTAACATTTACTTGTGGGCGCTATAACTTGAAAAGTTTTTCATGTATCCTTCCCAAATTTGGTATGCATGTTACTAATGACCAGTTCTCGGACAAGTTCAATAATGGCCGAAAAAAAATTCAAAATGGCCGACTTATTGCGATTTTTCGCCTTTTACGTCAATAATTTGACCTTGTGGGCGCGATAACTTGAAAAGTTTTTCACGTATCCTCTTCAAATTTGTTATGCATGTTACTAATAAGTACTTCTTGAACAAGTTTAATAATGGTTGAAAAAAAATTCAAAATGGCCGATTTATTGCGATTTCTCGCATTTTACGTCAATAATTTGACCTTGTGGGCGCGATAACTTGAAAAGTTTTTCACGTATCCTCTTCAAATTGGTCATGCATGTTACTAATAAGTAGTTCTTGGACAAGTTCCATAATGGCTGAAAAAAAAATCAAAATGGCCGATTTATTGCGATTTTTCGTATTTTACGTCAATAATTTGACCTTGTGGGCTAGTTTTTCATGTATCATCTTCAAATCTGTTATGCATGTTACTAATAACCAGTTCTCGGACAAGTTCAATAATGGCCGGAAAAAAATTCAAAATGGCCGATTTATTGTCATTTTTTGCATTTTGCGTCAATAATTTGACCTTGTGGCCGCAATAATGACTTCAAGGTCAATAATGGCGGCGGGCTATTGTCGAGTGTGCTCTTGTTAAATACTTGTACTAAACCCTGATGTGATGAAAATATAGACTGCCCAGGTATAAACATGATAAATACTAATCCACCGCGGGACGTAGATTGGATTATTTTTCCGTCTTGGCAGATTACTATTTTGCCTACGGGGGATTAATAATTCGCAGAGGCAGATTTATATTTTAACATATCACACTGTACACTGTATGTATACATATATAATATGTATACATACAGTGTACAGTGTGATATATACTGTGAAGTATATAATATACTTCAGTATAATACCGTCCATGCCATGGCCATGTACCAGTCCCTGACGTGGACGTGGCCATGGCATGTCGGCCATGCTCATACATTTCACAGTTTCTAATATGCATTGAATTTGTTTTTTATCTTTTTTTGCAGAATTGAATTTGTGTCCTGATATTATATAAGGAACTTTTTTTGTTTGCTGTGTTTATTCACTATATGTTTTCCTGGTATACATGAATCTATTATTTTCAAATTCAAAATGTTTTTTTTTTTTAATTGCAACATTCCTGTGGGTATCCATCATTACAATTGAAACGATTACAAAGAATAATGACATTCCCTGTTGTTAGAATTAATGTTAATTAATATTTAAATGCATGTAATATTTGAATACATAAATGACAGACATTACCGACAATGATAGAGTTCAAAGTCTGAGCTATGAATATTGCTGATCAATAACTTCCGAACAAATTTTTTCCACGATATGCACTTTACACATGTTACATTGAGGAAGAAGAATGCAAATTGTTGTTGAGAGGTAATATTCTGCTATGGGCTGTTCCAGTAAAGATCCGCCACTTCTCCCCCCCCCCCCATAGGCCATTGACATCAATTGAAAAACTGCCCCCACCCCTCCCGGAAATCTTAGTCACTGGGTCACCACAAAGCCTGGGTGTCTCACGTTTGTAAGCACCACAGTCACCAGAATTTCCTCATGGCTCATATACTGAGTAAACCACCACCTCAGAAATAGTTATACCACACCCACCTGTCCACCGGAAAAGTGTAATTTGAAGCCCACCACCCCTCCTGGAATTAAAACAAATTTCTATACCACCCTCCCCGAAAAAATGATTGCCGTCCCTTGGGGTGGGGGGGGGGGTGGGGGGTCATATACCATGTATACCGGTATCTAATATGTGGCACATTCAAGATGAAAGTAACATTTTTACCAGTTGGTACCAAGTTCAATGTCACTGAAATAAAAAAAGGTCATATCTAGCTCCCTGCACTCCAACAGCTAATGCACATCTCGACATCACTCTCCACAGTATGGCTGATACATTTATATGGATTTATAAGAAGGCAGAACATGTACCTAGATTTCGGCTATTTAAACAAAATCAATGCGCATAACCTGTATACAATACAGACAATCATATTTATATATATTGAGTTATCTTTGTGTGAGACTCAACGTTTTATAAACATGACCTAATAAACTCTCGATATCGGGCCAACTGTAAGACGTGTCATTTCTTAAATATAACATCGTCAGATTCTGACTTCTAAAGTCGATCCCCGCGCGGTAAGGGTTAACATGGTTAAACCACTATGCGCGACTTCGTTCTTAACCCTTACAGTGCAGGGATCAAATTTAGTCGCCAGAATCTGACGTCTGTAGAAGTCAGATTCTGGCGACTAAAGTCGATCCCTGCACTGTAAGAATAAAAATATTTTATTGTCCGTAGACACATTTAACAATGGTATTCAAATTAATCGAGAAGAGCTGATTAATACATGTATGATGATTTCAAATTAAAAAAAACCCTTGTATCTCTATGATTTATGCAAAATTAATTCAGCGTTTTAAGGTTAATCTGTTTTGTTAGTCGATAAAATCACTGATATTCAGAATTAAAAAGATCTTTAATAGGAATCAAAATAATATGAGTACTTTTCACGCACTAAGTTGAGGGTTGGCAGGTTAGTATTGGGCCAGCGTCGTATAGAGGGTGGCACAAAATATTTCATGTTTGACGGGGTACTTACATGTACGTCCAAGTTACGTCCTACAAATCTGACGAAAATATAGATGTATAACAATAAACATATCCTACACGCAAACCAAATGCGCACTTGATCTGTCATGCTGCCGTATAGGCCTATATAGGTATAAGGTGACCGTATCACAGTGTTCACAATCATTTTTAAATATTGTGTCACGATCAGTGAACATCATGTTGAACTCATTGCATGACTGTCGTAATATCGATATATCCTTGATTAAAGATGGACAGTCGCACCGAAATACAATACCTAGCTGACTAATTTTGAGTCCTACATATCCAAATTAACTCTTCATTATCGTAAAATAATATTCACATTTCACACCAAAATAAAACTGTCAGAGAGGTTGACAAAATGGTAAATTGTCTACCGTAATTTCTCAATGTTGGTTTTCAAAACAAAAAGAAACTCTAGTGTTGTGCACAATAAACATCGTAAAGGCATGCATATTGATATAAAGAACCCAACTCCTTTAACATGTTTAACAGTTTAACAGTGTTTAAAGCCTGCGTCCTAAATCCAATTTTGCCGCCCTCCGATGATCGGCCGACGTACTTTTTCGCTGATCGGACCAGCGTCAAATCTTTTGAGAATGTTTTAAACGTTCCAGGTCATGTAAAGAAATACCAGCAAGCACCGAATATCAACCCAATGATTGTATGGGGTGGCCCCAACGTCGCAGACGCTGGCCCACCATTAAATCAGCACTGTGTCAATGACTTGTGTCTTGTAGAGAAATACCATTTGTCATTCCCAGTTGACGGGCGTGGATGCTATTTTCCGAGCAAATTGCATCGCTGACAGTAGACTGATATGCCAGTAATTCTGGAAGCTTGGTTGCGTCTATTCAAACTAAATACTCACTCAATCGATTTGTCATTCCTTATCGACTCATTAATTCATTGGGGCTGCCGCTTTTATCACGTTTAATGTCAAGTACAAGCTAAGAGTATCGCCGTTCATTGACCACACACATTCAAGCGAAACGGTGAATTTATGTTGACCAGTTCAATTTAGGGCCAGCATTGGTTCAACGTCCCCGTATTATCTGGAAATTCAATGATGTAACTATGTGGTCTGAGCCATATTGTGTGCTTCACTATCAGTGATACAAGTGCTCAATACTAGTATACATGTACATCATACCTCAAAAAGAACGAAGCATTTGTGTTAGTATTATTCTATTTTTTGTTGGATTTTTTAGAACGGCTCTGTTGGATTGTATAAATTTTAACTCGGACTTCATTCAATTACTGTTTTGATTCCATAATGTAATAATAATTATGTGCACAAAAGTGGGCTAAAGTCTGATTCATTTCATTTCATTCCATAAAAATAGTAAATACTTTACAGTCTGAATAAAATGCCTCGTTTCACAATTTTGTTAATGTGAACGTACCATTTGTATATTTTTTCGTAATATACTTTTTGGCAGCACAATATGCAAATGCTGCTTACCGAAGTAAAACCACGACCAAATAACTTGCAGATACTCATCTTCTTCAATTATTGATGAATGTTAGCGTTCAGCTTCCATTTATTCTCTTCTGAAGATTATATTTCCAACACCATCGTTGTTTGCTATAATACATTGAAACACATCAAGATAAACATGATAAAGTCGTGACATTACTATTAAAAACGGTTTATAGACGGGATAAGAACTAGGCCGAACTACAAACTTTAGAACGTTATTTTATCTTTGTTTGATAACGGACCAGTAGGCCATGCACCCCTGCTAAAAAACATGGTTAAGACAAGACCAGCGTAGGCCCAATGCTAAGTTACTATCGGTGCACCGCATGGAACGATGGCCCAACATTAAAAGAACTTCGGTCAACGTCTCTCTTTAGGCTACGTACATGTAGTAAATAATGTATGGCGTTACTCTTGCCGTGTCGTCCTTTCCGAGGCCGTGGACGGATGCTTTACCCGAAAAATCCAACATGGCGGTGACTTAGAGCGATCCCGACCCCAAGGTCAGAAAAATTTACATAACTTTTTAATGACTGTGCGACCTCTGAGCTGGGCATGCGGGCATGGAACTGTAATGTTCTGATTCTAAAAAAAAACTATTTTTGACATGATTACTCCCCGATATTTTCCGATATGACAGTCCAAAGAAATGTCCCACGATTTTGTACGCGTTAAATCTGTGGCTGAAACCTGTTTCAGCCGCTGGGGCTAGCGTTACTCGTGACTGCATATAGCCCTGAATACAAGGCTATAATATCGCTCGAGATGCTCGGGCGATAATATAGCCTCGTATTCATAGTCTATCGTTCCTGTTATCTGGTTTCTGACAGACCCGAGACCTAGCCTGAACGGGTCCTGGTATACATTATCAGATTATAAACCCATGATTTTTTAATGCCGTGTCTACGTAATCATGGTAGTAGTAGTAGTAAATCATTGCTTTACGTCACTTTTCGGCACAAATGGTCTGTTAACTGACATTGTAATACCGATAATGCTCGCCCAAGAACGGGTTCTGGGCATGTCTAGGGGATCTACCGCCAGACATGCCAATAACATAATCATGATAATCGTGGTAGGCTTATACGGTATACCAATAATTTGATATATTCTGTGAAACTCAATCGCCAATGTTTTCACCGAGCTATCTAGCCTAATGCAATGAAGTATGGGGTAGGAGGTCTTATATAACATTATTTTTCACCGAGTAGCCATTCAAAAGGGTTTCCGGTGACGTCACTGCGTTTTACAGAATAATATAATGCTATTGGGTGTACCAATGATAAAGTGTCAATTTTCAAAGTGTGTGGCATCATATAATATTGACCTTTTTTCCATTGCTAAGAGCATCATCGCTTGATTTATTCTAAAAACCCGTCCTCATATTATATTAGATTACTATTTTTCTTAGCGAGATAATAGACATGATAAAGGCGAGATGAATAAATCATGTGCAGAACATGGCTGTATATTTATGATGGTCACGTAGACAGATGCTGCTATACTACTCAATAAAAGAAAAGGCGTTGACTCAATGTTGAGCCAGCGTTCTCGACAGTGGGCCAACTTTATTAAACATGTTAAACAAGCATTGCGTCTACGCAAACACCAGGCGCTGATCCAATATTGGCTTCATGCTGGTTCACTGCCGTGTACTTGCTCAGTAACATTTAGTCAATTAGGTCCACGTCTAGTGTATTTACATCGTTAGTCCAGCATTTGATTGTCGTGTTGGCCGGAGCAACAACAATGTAGCATTTTCAAGAGCTCACAATAATAATTTATGAGATTGTGCTGCTTTTTGGTAGAGGCGGCGTAGAATTACGGCATACGATTACCAGATTACAGCAATTTGTCTCCTATAGCAAAGAGTCCATACAACCAAGGATTCCTTGATACAACACACGGTGCGGGTACATTCCCCTTGTGGCGGAAGGCTGCTTCATATACCGGTTCATAATTTCTCTAAAATTGGAAATAAATAACCATCAAGGCCGGGGTACTGGGATGATCTGATCTGATTGCGAGTAGTACTTTTCGCCCCCAACAGGGGAGGGATATGTTCCGTCTGTTGCATGATTTACGGCATGGTATGTAATAGGGAATCACTAGTCTACAGCAATCAAGGGAAGCTGCATCATCCACGTGTCTGGTGATAATCTTCGGTCGGATTGCAAGCGGTATATCCTGCTTCCTCCATTCAACGGCGGTGCTAATGTAGCTCCCGTGGCAGTGTTGTCCTTAAAACAACCGACAATAGACATGATAGAGTGTTAGACATTATTTTCTCACGTGGGATGAATGCAGATACATGTACCGGGCCCCCCATGTACCTACCCTTAGCCATGTTAGCTATTGTTACTCTAGGGACTATCCGACCCGAGGAAATCGGAGCCGTGTTTTGTAGGAAAAAACATGAGTCTCTGGACGTCTGGGCATGCCCGGCAGTAAATAACCTAGACATGCCTATAACCCCTTATTGAGCGAGTGAAGGAAAAACTCGCAACAACCCAACATTCCCTGGACTGGGGTTGTATTCTCCCTGGGTGGTTTTGCTCTTGTTGGCTTCATGGGCCAGGTATTCATCATCATATTAGTATTGAAGCGACTCTTTTCAGGCCAAAAATAATCATTTTTATTTAGGCTTCATAATCATGTTAATATGACTATGTCCATGTCAATTTTGGGTTGTTGTGGCAACGAAGCAAGTGTACGGAAAGCACGTTTATTGTCAGTCATTCCTTTATTTCTTATTTTGGACATGCATGTCCGGATTTAAATCTAGTCATTATTTTTCTTTTAACTGGTAAATGCGCAACACAAAATTTGGAAAACTTACGCCGCAATTCTAGTCTATGGTCCATCTGACATGGACATATCAAGGAGCTAAAAAAAATGACGATTTTGTTCTGAATGGAGACAAAATGATTTTTTCAATATTGAATAAAAAATATAGTTATAGCTCTTCATTTGATCACCTTTGTTATCTGTGGTAATGGGCCTACGACCATTAAATTTTTTTTTAAATTTTTTCAGCGCGGGGACATATGAACATGGTCCCCGCACTGAAAGGGTTAAAATGATGTACCACCCTTTAATCATGTTAATTCTAATGCCAATGTGACGATAATATATGACTCGCCCCACAATATGCCTACTTTCGTAATATCATCATAGTTTTTTTACTCAAGTCACCTGATGTCTCTATTATCTTCACTGGAAGCGGACTGCACCCATGTACTTTATTTGCAGCACGAATAGTAATATCGTAGGCCTATAGCATTCCTGCATTTTACTGGTAGGCCTACTTTACATTTTAGGAACAGACGCTTTAACCATGTGTCCCAGGCAGGCTTATGATATGCCAAGCTAAAAGACCGGAACTAATAGTGCAGATACTGCTTCTTGGCTGTAAGAAGCAGACACATACTGAATGAAATATAAAACGAAATGGATTTTAGGCCACCTTTGTGCACATATACATGATATAGGCTAAACTGGGCCAGACAGACTGAATGAGAGCACTCCAGCAAACACGAGGACTTCATCCAACATTGGGTCAAGTCCTCGTGTTTGCTGGGATATAGTAAATTTTATTCTGGGACCAAACCAGTCCCATTCTCCGTAGTCTAGTGTAACGTACGCGACGTATAGTATTTTGTCATTATTTGATAAATATAACAAAAGCTTTGATGGCGTTTGGATTATCAGTGATTATGGAGTTATGTTTATTAGGCCCGGCCGTAGGCCATGAGCCTATTAGGTTTATTTTGCCTGAGTTTGTTTCTTACTTAGCATGTTTAGGGGAAGAGAGGTGATGTGTGTGGGAAACGGTTGACATTTCTGTACACCAATCCTCAGATCCTTATGAACATGTGGAATATAACGTTTGAGCTCAAAGGGTTTTGGTTGGTATAATGTTGGCCCAGCGTCGCAGAACGTGGCCCATCATTACATCAGCATTGGGCCAATGTGTGTTATCTGGGAAGTGGTACGCGAGGAGTAAAACGTCACCGGCATAACAATGCGGACAACACGGGACAATCACCCACTGCTATTTCAATGCTGGGCCAGCGTCGAAGACTGTGGGTCAACATTGAAACAGCATTGGGTTTTAGCTGACGTGCTGGCCCAAGTATGCCTATCAGGAGACCCAGTGTTGGGTTAGTATTGGGCCAGCGTCGTAGACAATTGACCGTCATTTACATCTAACCAGCAGTGGGCTGCGACGCTGGCTTAACTGAACATTGAATCGGAATTGGGTGTACTACATCGTGTGTACGTACAGTAGAACCTGCTATGAGCAGCCACCCTTGCGACACAAGAAAAGTGGCCTCTCAAGACAGGTGGCTGCTCATAGGAGGTTCATTTGTATACAAAATGTCATTTTTCAGAATGGCCAAGTGGCCTCCCATAGGAGGTTGGCTGCTCATAAGAGTGGCTGCTCATAGAAGGTTCTACTGTAGTACATCGTAGCATGGAGAGCCACGTACACTGACTTATCAGATAATTTCACAGTACTTTTAGGAGTGAAAGTGACAAACGGCGATTCACTGGCAAGTATTGATTGGATGTTGGCCAGCAACGACAATGGTGCATGGTGGAAGTAATATATATTAACTCGTTTCCTTGGTTCTTTTCTTAATTATATCATTGACATTCAGGATTCTGGCCCATGAGGAAGACCAATACAGTTATGTTTACAAAATATTAAATCGATTTTTTGTCTTGAGCACACAAACAGACTAAAGCTGGGCCTCGGGAGTTCTGGAACTCCTTTTCTAGTTAAATATTGAGATGACAAGTGAATGAAATAAGAATTGACTGAAACGCAAAATTGCATATTTTGAGACCTGTAACTGGTATTTGTAGTGAGAGAACTAAATTAAATACAGGGTGTTTTGCCAACTCACACTAACATGGGCATAACTTTTCATATAAAAATAGGCCCACAACAAACACAAGTGTGACATTGTTAGTATACCCTTCAACATCCAAGGGGCGATGTTGTTTGTCGGACACCCTGTGGTGTACGTAAAGGTTCTATCGACATTAACATGCCACTCCAGTAACTAAGTTCAGTTTCAATGAGCTTGTCCTACTGGACGAGTGCCCTGGTTGACAATAATAAGTGATATTTTTGGGAAGGACTGGTCGATTTTTTAGCTAGTTGTCAGTCATTCATCTGATAGTGTTGTTAGTTTAGAGTGTAATATTATGATATCTAACGGGCTACCCAGACTAGAAAGCCAAAAGGCAGTAACGGCTTAATCCTTAAAGCGCTGAAATATTCTGCTGGTAACCGGAAGACTGTTTTTTGTTCAATTTTAAATCATCTTAGACAGGATAAATGTCCTAGTTAGCTTTTTTCCGCTTCATGTGAATACATGTACCTATGTTTTTGGTCTACGGCCATTATAAATATTTTACTCTTTCGGTGCTTTCGGGGCTATAATGCTACAGAATCTGACGTTGACGTCTATGCAGACGTCAGACTCTGACGTCTAATGTCGGTCCCTGCACTCAAAGTGTTAAATAAGCATGCAGTTGCCGCCTTTTAGCTTTGTACTCCAGTCGAATACACACAATAAGGGAATATATACGTCGAATCTCAATCAGAGTCAATGTAGGTTATTTACTCCCCAGTAAACATGGTAACCACGAGACTCAGAGGTTAAACCAATGCCGTTTTTGGTGTTGTGCCGGCGTCGCAGGCTGTGGCCCAACATCTAAACACCATTGTTTCAATGTTTCGTGCCTGCCTGGTGAGTTTTATTAGGGTCTAAGTGAAAGTACACAGTCCGGCTGTGGTCATGTGGAGCATACATGATACAGGTGGCTCAATGCCATAACGTTGCAGCATCGTTGTAATTTTATTTTTCATTGCTCTTTTATTGACTCCTGTGTTAGGGGGCCACCATTCAATCTCCAGGGGGGTGGGGGGGGGGGGGGGTGTAGCTGTAGTATTTATTTCACAACCCGGCTCGCTAAAAATTTCATATTCTATTACATGGTTATAGAGCTGACATATTATTTATTTCATGCAGAGTCCGCCCGAAATTACTTATTTTAAAAATACCCCCCCCCCTTGGAGATTGAATAGTGGCCTCCTTATGCGTTCGGGTGGGGGCCCCAGGTTTGTGGTTAGCACCGCTGCCTTTCACGCCAGAGTTCGGGGTTCGGTTCCCGGTCTCGGCGTTTTGAAAGAAACAAAAATGTTTCTTCCCCATCCACGTGTGAAAGTCAGTATTGTGGGGAGCCTCCGTGACCGAGAGGGAGCGTGCTCGGCATCAGACCGCCAGGGCTCGAATTTCGAATCCGGTGTCTAGAGGACAGTATCATCTCACCATCCTCAGGAGGTACTCCTGGCCCAGTTTAGCCTATATGTGCACAAAGTGGCCTAAAGCCCGATTCATTTCATTTCCTTATGCGTTCATGTGTGGAACAGTGATATTTTTCAACTCTGGTGAAAATGCCGTGCTGTACATCACACTGGTTGAGAGCATATCTCACGAAACTCGACCCAATGTTGGTTAAATATTGGCCCACCGTCTTATACGCTGGCCCAATATGAAACCGACACCGGGTCGACGTCTCGTGTTTGGTGGCTATGAAATGTTCCTGGGTTCTTCTCCCCAGCAAACACGTAACATTGAACCAATTCTGGGTTGATGCTGGCCCATCGTCTACGGCGCTGGCGCGACATTGGTTCAACGTCTCGTGTTTGTTGGGTCTGAACCACCCATTCAAGGCCTTCTCAATGACAGCCCCGCCATTGTTTAAACTTCAGATCTACGCTTGTCTATGTACTGTGCATGTGTGAGCACTATGTTGTTGTGCATCCTCTATCTGTCCATTCACAACTACAGCACATTGGTGAATCGCGGATGATATTGTAGGTATAAGGCACGCGCGCATTCCCATTGTGCTGCTCATCGCTGGGACATCGCGCGTCTGTTTTGTGTTATGGTGTATGCTAGAGTACAGGGGTTGGCTAAGATTGGGGTGGTCAGATAAATAGGTGATAGCTTTGTCGGACAGATCATAACAGTACAGTCATCACTCGACTCGTGGATTGACGCACCGCTAAGTGTCAAGATCAGACGTTGTTTAGCCCGTGTGGTAAGTACGTTTGTTGATTTATTGCCCAGATTGGGGATGAAAAGGCGCGTAATGTACCACATTACAGAGGAGTACTTGCACCTTCTCAATGTAAGATACATGTATTTTGTGCATAGTGACACACGAAAATGTTTTACATGATACAACAGTTTTCTGGTTGATGTAACGTGGTCGATATTGTCAGATGAGCTATCTGATAAGTTTTAATTTATGAATAGAGGCTAAATGTCACGCTTTGAAAAAGTCGTCATTTTTGCTGGACGTTTTCCTGTGCTATAAGGTTGTTGTAAGCCTAATCTTTCGGTACCGTAAGCCGGGGCTATTTTGCCACCCCCCGGGGCTATTTTGCCACCCCCTTGGAAAAGTGATAAAATCCTCTGGTTTTCGCTAAATACCGTAAGTTTAAAAAAATAACTATTATCATAGGTTAGACTATGTTGTAAGGAACATTTTTTTTCCATTCACTATTTTTTTATAATATTGTCACACCAAAATAAAATATTTTACCGAAGTGGTTTTTTTACGCTTTTTTTCTAAATTTGACAAATTTAGAAAAAACCGTGTAAAAAATAATACTGCTATGTAATGGTATTTATCCATTTTATTAAAGTACCTATTTTTCTATTATGATATTTAAAGGGTTCTTATCACATAAAAAATGAATTGATGAAATTTAAATATTGAGCCTGTTTTAGCACTTCAAAGGGACCGGGGCTATATCATGTATATTGCCACCCCATACTGGGGCTATTTTGCCACCCCTTTAAAATGGCCACCAGAGGCTCGTTTTCTGTCCGATATGAAAACTGACTTGGTCACTAAACCTATATAAATTCCTACAAACCAGGTTTAAGGCACTCTTTTTACAAAATAGGAAAATTCATGAAAAATAAAGACTTTTTACTGAATATTTCAAGTTTATGTCTGTATGCTGAATTTACCTTAAATAGATTGATAAAAATGTCTACTGACTGTTCAGTTGATTTGATTTTGAATTAAAAAATCTTTACATGGCAAACTATTTTTATTCGGATTCTGACAAATGGTTTTAATCCTCAAAATATGATCAAAATTAGCTACAGTGGCAAAATAGCTGCGGTTGCCGGGGCTATTTTGCCACCATTAATTTTATTTAGAAGTCCTATTAATAACGCCAAAATACAATCTATGCTAAGTTTGCAAATACCTTACACAATCACCCTCATTTAAGACACTTTATATTCCCTATTTAAAAAGCAGGTTCAATACAGCGATAAAAAATATGTAAATATGGTGGCAAAATAGCCCCGGTTTACGTACGTCGTTTGTGGCAAATCATATATTTACACGCAGATTGATCTCCATTCATATTGATCAGGGCCTGTATTCTCGTACAAGTTACGATATAGCGTAGGCTTCGGATTGGTCGAGACTCGAGATGGCCTTCTCGATCAATCCGAAGCCTACGATATATCGTAATTTGTATGAGAATCCGGACCCAGTTATTCACACGTTCTCAAAATGACTTAGCTGTATAACTCATTATTTTGGGTTTAAACAGTAATAATACGAACTGAATTTCGCTTCATTGGCTTCGTATAGATTTATGCTCAAATATGTTCCTTATATGTTTTTATTCTAAAAAAAATCTTAACTGACCAAAAGTGATAGTTCTGTAATTATCACGAGAATGCACAAATTGAAATATTAAATTTGGCAAATCCTATGATGTTGTTTGCTCAGATCTACTTTAGATCTACTACTGTGTAGTGAACGATATAATTATCATGATTATATCAATTTTAAATTTTAGATTTACTGATCCGCCTACATTAAAATCATGTGATGTGTACGTCGATTAGGATTTGAACTCGCTTACGTTCGTCATTTTTTACTATGTTTATTATATCCACCTCCTTGTTACACAGTGTTATATCGAACATCAGTTTGCGTCAGAAGGTCTGTAAAGGAGGTGCTTTATACATGAATATTGATCCTGCGTGACGAAGGAGTTTCTGTAAAAAATACTTTGCTTTCTTATGTTGTCACAGTTGTGCTGATGTCATGTTTGCTATCCAGGCACTGGCTTAATGCCGGTTTAATACTGGTCCACTGTTTATGACCCTGGTCCAACATTAAAGCGACACTAGTCATTGGTTCAATGTCTCATGATTTACGGGACGCTGCTTCAATATTAGCAAAGAATATACCCAGCAAACACAATACGTTGACCCAATGTTGGTTCAATGCTAGTCTGACGTCGAAGACGGCATTCTAACATTCATCCAACATTGGGTCAACGTTTTGTGTTTGCTGTGTGGGAAGACGTTCTGTCAATATCGATTCTACATCAGGCCAAAATCATTTCAAAGTTGGGTAAAAATTTACAAACGCCAATATAAACAGATGAATGCCATGTTCTGTTTTAAAACCAGTCAATGCGACGCAATCAGGCCAAAATCATTTTTTTATTTTGGCTCTTTGATATTGGGTTGCACTTACGCATTTACCAGCTAGAAGATAAATAAGGACGGTATTTAATCACAGACATGCATGTCCAAAATAAAAAATACAGTAATATATGATAAATGGTCTTTTTCGTACACTTATCACGTTGCCACGGCAAACCAAAATTTTAAAGACTTACGCAATTCTAGTCTGTCTATGGACATCTATGGACATATGGACATATTATTATTGAGAAGCCGAAATAATTTATTTCCGGGGGGCCTGATTGTTTTGTCTAACTACAGTACCTGGAATGAATACAGAAAGAGGCATCCACCCAATGTTGTTTCAATGCTGGCCGACCGTCTACGACGCTGGCCCAACATTGATCCACCATTGGACGGATGTCTCGTTTTTCGCCTTAATATTCGGTTAATATCTGGTGTCATTATTTCAGGATAGGGGTCAACACCAGTCGCGAGATGTCCTGACCAGACCGATCTAGGTCGACCCTGGAAAAACAACAAACAACCAGCTGGTGACACCGGCGTCTCCACGTGACAGCTGCACCCCTGCTCCAGTCTGATCCAGCTCCCCTCCCCCGGGGTACAACGTGCTTTCATTCGCACCCATTTCTCTCTGCGTGACGACAAGGATTCTAACGGCTCTTCATTGGGATTAATTCGGCCGGCAGACGCACCAGAAATGATGGAGGTGAGTTGTCGTGCATCTGCACTGCACTGTGCATGTAGGCCTACAGCAAGGCGTGTCTGCGATGTCGTAGACCGTTGGTCTACGACATTCGCAGACACGAATTGCTGCAAGGAATGTAGTTGTCATGTAGCAGACTAGCAGAGTAACACGAAAAGTTGATCCAATGTTGGTTTAATACAGTATTATACTGGCCAAATATTAATCTGACTTTGGGTTGAATAAATGTATTCTGTCGACATCATAACTTTGTTTTGGTTTGTTTGTTTTTTGATGAAAAATCGGAATATTTTCGAGGTAATTCGCTGGAATATAATCATCCATAACTATTAGATGGTGAGTAGTAATACTTATTCTGACATGCATCCTTATTAATTTACTCGAATGTTGTGGAAAGGAACAAGATGCGCAGTCTTGTGATGACCTCAATCTTCGCATACAGTTAATTTTGTCAACAGCAGACCTCATTGTTTATAATTGCGATGGTCATTACCCCTGATTACTGATTAGATATAATTTTAAACACTCAATGAATGTATCGAGTTCATTTGCAAATAATCAAACTCAATTAAGTTTGATCTATGATTAGTGTATTTATAAGTGGTTGCCTCTATGGTATAGCGTTTCTGATCATAAAGCCATTCGCACTGAAGATTAAAAATGTTGTATCTGCCACCAGGTAGAGTTTCATACATACGACCTTTTTCTTCTCAGAAGATAAATAATATCGATGTTGTTACAACCTGTAGGTTTTTCGATGGTTTACTAACAACACAATGCAGCTGGCTTTGGAGCGCGGTGGCAAGGCAATGGTTTATGCTATAATATTGCCGTGCAATATCAAAATGCAGGGTCTAAACTGCTTATTTTAAAAGTAAATTAAATGAATGGGGTTTTAGACAACCTTTGTACACATATACAGATATAGGCTACTCTGGGCCAGTTTAATTTTAAAAGTGAGCACCCAGCAAACACGATACGTTGGCCCAATTTTGGGTTAATGTTGAGCCAGCGTCAAATACGATGGCCCAACATTAACCCAACATTAATACCAGATACATAAAATCATGATTATTGCACACGTTCCACATTGGATTACAGGGAATAATTTGTCTGGTGTAGCTCAGCAGTTTGCCCAACCCTTTAAGCCCTCACGATGCATTAAAGCATCATTTTACATCCCTAAAACAGACTAATTTGTCCTACAACAAAGGGTTTTGGAACGAAAATTCCCATGAAACTGGTTTACCAATGCATGGCAATTTTCTTTAATTTTTAATCCACATCAAGTCATCTTCATCCGCTACAAGTCGAGAATTGCGACAGCAATTCTCGGCTTGTAGGGGATGAAGATGACAATGGTAAATTCAGGCTTGAAAGGGTTAAAATCGGGGGCAAATGCTACACAATAATGTGTTGGTGTAGCAGTTTGTTTTCATTAAAAATAGTAGCCTACCTTGGCACGTGTGCACGGTTGCTAAACCGCCACACAGTTATTCAGAAGCAAATTAGTCCCTGGATTATCTTGACACGAGGTTTTCTTTCTGATGTCTTTTCTCTGCCGCTGCACCCTTAATCTTCATGGTCATCGATTGTAAAACTGTCTGACATTTTCTGATATTGACACAGCGGGATGAGAATTAGAAAACGTCTGACTGCCCTAGAGAAAAACACTGGCTGGCTAGAAAGCGGTTGAATTTATCTGAAATTGGCCAAACATTTAGTCATTGTCTGAATCTGGCTGCAGCCTGCGTGTGACCGGCATTGACCCTATGTTGGTTTAATGTTGAGCCGACGTCGGAAACGGCGTACCAACATCAAACCAAGATAAATTCAACGTGTCCGTTGAGAAGACGCCTATCTATAAAAATTGATCAGCACCCACAAACGCTGACCCCCCACCCCCTTTTTCAGCTATTATCTCATTTTTTCTCAATCGTGTTATCTATCTACGTAACCGTTTGTTTTAGTAGGTTTTGGAATGTTTACAGATTACTTGAGCGATAATTTATCTATTTACACCAGGCATACGTAGATTGTAATGTGACACCCATTACTCAATCATTGCTTAAGCATCGGCCTTTCGTTAGAAGTGGTTTCACGTAGTGCCCACTCGTCTTGTATAAGACCACTTAAATAGCGCAATGTCATTGTGACCTATATCATAGCCAACATGCACATTTGTTTACAATTCATTAAGTTAAGTAGTGTAGCATAATTACTGCCTTTGTTGCATCGCTTTAGGCTGACATTTTGGACATGCATGTCCGAAATAAGAAATCAGGAATTTCGCTTAAAACCACGTTAACTGGTAAATGCGCAGCACAAAAATTAAAAACAACTTTTGCAGTTCTAGGCTATTGACGCGTTTACATCATATGGTCATACTTAGAAGCCAAAATAATTTTTTTTGACGATTTCAGCCTGATTGTGTCGCTTTAATCTAGATTTAAGATATTTGATAAACCGTTCGGCATAAATATAGTCTTTTTAAAATGGCCGGAGTGTTGAATTTATATCCAGCAAACACGATAGGTTGAATCAAATTGATTTAACCCTTTGCCCACTGAGTTATCTTATTAAATTTCCACCCACTTGAAGTTGTGCCTCGCTACCGCGACCCACAAGTTCAAGTGGTTGGATATTACTCATGATATTTGTTTAATTTGGGAGCAAGAATTTGAAAATCTTCTTGTTTAAAAAAACCCATTTTATTCCCAATGACAGTGAATTGATCGGCTATTAAAGACAATTTAGGACAATTAAGACAAATTAAAAACAAATAAAAAACGACTATTGTCGTGATCAGTGGTAAAAGGGTTATTGATGGCCACCTACATGATCCAAAACTGGGTGAACATGGTGAGCGTCTGTCTCACTATCACCGTAATTATTAGTAGCATTGTTATTAGCGTGCTCTGAGGAGCACCCCGTAAGCCAGATGTTGATATCCCAGCTGTCCGCTATAAAAAGCGGAGCATTGGCCACATTTTTGTTGAATGGTTGCCGGTGGCAAATGAGTTACTATACCAATGTGGAGCCAATGTTACTACTGGGCTCCCGTTGTTGAAGAATATTATTTATACCTTGCCCGTGTCTATACTTATTAGTCATTTAATAATTTGGTGTGGAGAACAAGAGATCTTTAGATGGCCCACCTTCGAGTAAATTTGTCTTCCCTTTAATGCACAATGACACGCGGACCTGAACTGACTTTTCGTTTGTGTAAAATTTTACCAACGAGTTTTTTTCTTCATATTATTGCATTGCATGATTGTGGTTAATTAAAAATTCTTACACACTTGAAGTTGTGTCTCGCTATCCCGTCCCATGCACAACTTAAAGTGGGTGAAAAATACTCACATACGGTATTTACTTACAATTTGAACCAGAACATACGCCCCTACAGAAAATGTAATGCTAATTTCTCCCTACATTATTATGGTGTTGGGAGGACAAATAAAACAGCTGAAAGTGGCTGTAATCATGATTAGCAAGTGGGTGAAAATTGAAATACTATAGTTAAGATAACTTGTAAGTGTGTGTCCCTCGAAGACACTGTACCAGCTACCTGGTTACAGTTTAGTTTTCTTTCTCCAAATTATTTGCCTGTGGTCATGGTGAGCATTCTCGGTCCGACGACCCTAGTGTACCATGAGTACCAGACGTTAAGCGGGAAGCCTGGTGCAGTGGTTAAAGTTGCATGCTAGTCGGGAGATCGTAAAAATTCAATATTGTGGGGAGCCTCCGTGATCGTGAGATATATAGCGTCGTCGGCCTCAGACCGCCAGGTGCGAATTTCGAATTCTGTGTCTGGAGGGCATCTCGCCATCCTCAGGAGTGACTCCTGGTTCAGTTTAGCCTACATGTGCACAAAGTTGGCCTAAAATCCCTTTCATTAAATTTACCAGACATTGACCTCGCCTGGTTGTGATTTAATGTTCCGCCGTCTGTGACGTCGGCCCAACATTAAAGGAGCATTGGGAGATTGATGGTCTCGTGTTTACCTGTTTACTGGGATGGTGAAGGGAATGAAAGGACACAGGGGAAGGGACGTAAAATCAGCTGAACCAAAGCTGGTTCCATGTTGGGCCACCGTCGCAGTCTGTGGCCCAACATGGAACCAACGTTGGTTCAACGTATGATGTTTGCTGGTGTACACGTTAGGTCGCGGACAACGACTTGAAGGCTAGTAATAAGGCGACGCTCAATCACTCGAAGGACAACTGTCATCATCTCCGCGGCTGACACAAGACGTTGACACAACGTCATCTCTACTCTTCTACAGTACGTATGATCTTCGATTCTTTCTCAGCGTTCAAAGGCTCTGAGGCTGGTCTGCAATCTCATGTGGGCTGAGTATAGAGCAGTGCAATGAGATGATAGAATCTCAATTTACAGTGCTGCTTTCAATTATGACGTACGGAATTAGATAGTATTGCAGGGTGTAGCTACATTTACAATGTTTGCCATGTCAATAGTGTTTTTGATACACTCTTGATATGGTATTTTGAACGCATCAAATAAATCACTTTAAAAAGCGACTCCAGCACAATCACGATCACCATGATCACCTGATCACATGACTTGAAATCCGTCATTTGGATGTGTAATACCGTATTGAGATAACTATTGCAATATCGCTTTATTTGATCATTTTAATGTAGTAAGCTAATGTATAATTTAATTGCCCGCATATATCTAGTTAATAAGGTACATGTATATTTTAACGTATTCTGGGAAGGTAGGACAAATTACGTTTGAAGTACAGATAAATAGTTATCTTGGTAATAATTTGTTGATGATCAGGGTTTAATTTTGGGACAGCGTCGCAGATGTTGGGTCAACAGACGGTAAGCCAGAATTATTTCAATGTTTGCTGGATCATGAGCACCAAATGATGAGGAATTTATATACATGTAGACCTCATATTTATTTAATATAATAATGGGTACAAAAATGAGCAAGAACTATATCCATGATATCCCTGTGTTTGACATGATTGTGGTATGTCAGGGTTTCCTGTAAACCCTTTTTTGTTTTAACCCTTTAAGCCCTCACGATGCATTACAGCATCATTTTACATCCCTGAAAACGCACTTAATTTTCCTACAACCAACGGTTTTAGAACAAAAAATTTCATGAAACTGGTTGACCAATACCTGAATACATGGACAGTGGTGATTTTCTTTAATTTTCAAACCACATAAAATCATCTTCATCCACTACAAGTCGAGAATTGCGGCATCAATTCGCGGATGAAGATGACTATGGTAAATACAGACTTGAAAGGGTTAAGACATCACCCCCCCCCCCCCAAAGAAAAAGTGCACACGTTTCACTTTCTCATTGTTTCTTCCCCCTCCCAAACTTCAAGAAATCTTGAGCCTGCAGGAAACCCTAGATTGGGCCAAAAAATAATTTTCTTTCTGATTACCCGACCGACCCTATTTGAAGCCGACCGACCCCATTTGACCCTAAACATGCTAAAATTTTTATGGTGAATTCTCAAAAAAAAAGAACTATAACAAAAATTTTTTATCAGCTTTTATCTCTGTGTGAACAGCCCTTTTGGGCCAATTTAGCCTGTTTTTTCAAAAAATCATTACCTTCCCTATTTTGAAGGGTCATGTAACCGGAATACACCAAAAAATTGAAAACAAATCACCTACCAACCCTATTTGGGTAGACACTTGTAATCGGAGACAAAACTATTTGTTTGGTCTTGTGTTCTGTACATATTCACCAGTGTGGCGTGATATAAATTCGTTTTCAAGGTCACAGCTAGGGCGATTGGCATAGTATAATTTGTATGACAAAACGGTCGTGTCACTCAGTAAAGAAATCTCTTAGACCTACCGGTTGGTGTAAAAATGATTGAGCACCATATTGTTGTGTTCGTCTTTAAACCTTTCAGCGCGGAGGCCGACTTTAGACGTAATAATCTGACGTCTATTTATAATGGCCATCTAGACCCATAAGTTAACCCTTACAGCGCGGGGATCGACTTTAGTCGACAGAATCTGACGTCTGTAGACGTCAGATTCTGACGACTAAAGTCGATCCTCGCACTGTAAGAGTACAAATATTTATAGTGGTCGTAGACCCATAACATAAGTATTCAAATGAATCAGAAAGAGCAAACTAAGACAGTTATGATGATTTCAAGTTGATAAAAACCCTTTGGTCTCCAAGGTTTTCATATATTTTTTAGCGCTTTAAGGGTTAAGGGTTGAATATTAATTATACCCATATACACCATGTATACGGCTAGTGTAATTAATTATAACTGTGCGTTTATTAATGCTGGTCTTCCTGTTAATGTTCATCGACGATATTTTGGCTTGATGTCGATGTTGCATTCACAATTTCCCATTTAAATCCTTTAACCCTTACAGCGCTGGGATCGACTTTAGACGTCAGAATCTGACGTCGAAATAAAAGTCGATCTCCGCTTCTGTAGAAGTAAACATACTTATAATAATGGCCGTAGACCCATATTATACAATGTACATGTTGTATTCCAATGAAGCGGACAGAGCTATTAAAGTCATTTATGACGATTTCAAATTGAAAAAACACCCGTTGTTCTGCATTGTTTTATAAAAAATATCTCTGCGCTTCAAGGGTTAATCGCATAGTCGTTTATGTAAAAAATCGCTCTTTTCAATTCGGGGTGCTTTTAAATGGTATTTTTTAAGATCTATACTTTTTAGGCCTCAGCCAAAATTTCGGCAGATGCCTATTGTCGTCACCAGGCCCGTCCGTCCGTCTATCTGCCACTTTTAGCACTATAATATATGCTTCACGTACAGAACGAGTTCGTAACTGGAATACACATTAAACTTCACATACAGGGTAATCATGACGAAAGCTTGACTATTTTTACATTTCACCTTTCTGTAACCCCTATGACCTCGACTTTTTTCCGATCGACAAATTTTCTCGTTAACGCGATTTACTCAAAATTTGTTTATACATGTATGTATCGCTCCAACATTTATACCATATATCCATTTCACTAATAGCTCGGATGAGTTCGAAATTGGGAAAGATTCGGACAGATAGCTAGATCATTACTATCAAGAACGTAAAACGTTCTTGTTACTATTGAACTAAATGTGCGGTTTCAGGTAGGGATATACCATGACAAATTTCAACTTGAGCAAATTCAAAATAGCCGACCTGCGGCCACTTTTGACTTCAATATGCTAATAGCTGGAAAGCCGTGCCAAATAGCTAGACCATTACCATTGAACAAAATGTGCGGTTTCAGGTGGAGATATACCATGGGAATTCAAGTTCTGGAAAACCTTGCCGGATATCTAGCCCCTTACTATTGAACAAATAGTTTCAGGTGGGGATATACTGTGAAAAATTTCAACTTGATCAAATTAAAGATGGCAGATCTGCGGCCACGTTTTACTTTAACATTTTAAATAACGGGACAATCGTGCCAGATCGCTAGACCATTACTATTGAACAAAAGGTACGGTTTCAGGGAGGTTTAGGTCCTTAAAAATGTCAACCCTATTGAATTAAAAAATGGCCGAAATGCAGCCATTATCCACTTCGAAATGCGTAATATCTGGAAAACTACCAGGTAGCTAGCCCATTATCATAGAATAAAATGTGCCGTTTCAGGGGGGAATATGCCTTGAAAAATTTCACCTCGATAAAATCTAAAATGGTGGACTTTTACCAGTGATCATTGTTGACTCTTATTATGCGTAATATCTGGAAAACCGTACCAGATAGCTAGACCATTACTGTTGAACAAAGTGATATATTTGTGAGATGGTTATACCCTGAAAGTTTCAACAAAATTATATTTTAAAGGGCAGACGTACGGTAATTTTCAGCCCACCTTGTAATTTTTTTAATTAAAAAAGTTGGGCTGTTGCAATTGACATCACGGCGTCGGCGTAACATTTCCTTGTGGGCACGATAACTTGAAAAGTTTTCCATCTATTTTTCCATATTTATTCTGTATCTTGCTAGTAACCAGGTCTTGAACAACTTCAATAATGATTGACAAATATATTCAAAATGACCGATTTATTACCTGATTACGCTTTTTCACATTTTACATTAATAATCTTGCTTTGTGGCGCGATAAAGTTGTTATTGCATCTTGCTCAAATTTGTACTGCATGTTGCTAATAACCAGCTCTCGGACAATTTCAATATTGACGGTGGGCTATTGTCGAGTGTGTTCTTGTGTCAAATGATTTTCACTTATAAACGATGATTAGAGGCTGAGGCCTAATTCCGTCACCGACGGGCCTTGTTGAAGGTTTCAGTAGCCCTCGTAAGATTTAGCTCCCACTGATGTAAAATTAACTTAGAAACCTTTATGTTTAACCCTATTTGTATATATCCAGAATTGAGGCAGATATGCTAACAAAAGACTTTTGATTCAGAGTAAAAATAGTTGTGTATACTTGTCTATTAAACCACATGTATATGGTTTTGAGTTTCACTGGGTACTGTACTACAAATGCAAATCTTAAAAGTTTTTATACAGGGTGCTCACTTGTATTTAGCAGTATTTATATTTCCACATGGCAGTCGTTAAACCAACATTGAGCCAACAATGAACATTGGTGACTTTGCTGTGGATGACTGAGTATTATCATTATTTTAATCACACAAAGATACAGATACTACTAATATTACAAGCCTAGAGTCATAGACCACTAGACGCTGAACCAATGTTGATATGATGTTGGGCCAGCGTCGCAGACTCTGGCCCAACATTATATCGGCATTGGTGCAGCGTCTCGTGAATTTTATGTCACGAGAGCACTGCATGTGTCCAGTCGTCCATAGACTGACCTCAGTTGACAGTGCCCGTTGGACGAGCACGTCAACAACAGAGTGTGGGCCTTGCTGATACGCCACGTCAGCCAGGTGTTGGCGCAACGCCGGCCCAGTGTCTCCGACGTTGACCCGCTATTTTGCCAACACTTGTATTTGGTGGTGCTTTACTGTGCGTGACAGAACACATGTAGGCTATGCTAGCGTTGACATAGGACGCCAGCCAACGTGATCCCTGACATCGGAAAAAGGATTCGTTGTTTTAAAACGTTTATTTTCTTCGCAGAGATAACAAAAAGCCGTTGGTGTTTTTGTTGCGCTGGCTGAGGGCCCCTGTCCGGAAATAGCATGTGTTTTCTTTGCAACAAGTAGGTGACTGATATCGAAGTCAGTGCAATACATGCCTCTAAAATAATCAATAGGCCTACTACGGGAGAACAACGGGGATAAAGGAATTTAATAGGATTGCCCAGAGAGTGTTTGTCATCTGCTTCTACAACAGTAAGTTTGTGTATTTTTTAAACGTACACATATGTATCATGCGTACACGGGGGTGTCTTTTCTGATTATTTTCTGATTCCTGTCGTAAATTTGTGATAAAATGTTTCAGCTGAGATCCCATATTTTAATCCCCAGATCTCTTTGAGATATTCTATGTAAATGTTCACTACCGCAACAACTTCCAAGTGACTAAAAATTACTTAAGATTTCTAAAATTAAATCACAACGTATACATGTTACTGTATACGGTATGAGTTTCACATTATTTGAAAGCATTTTTCTGTTCTAAGACTGTGTGAGGAGCGCGCAGCGTGGGACCCTGCGCTAAATTAACATCGATACACTGGTCTCAACCTTAACTCTACGAGACCGCCATTAACGTGATCGCCCAGTCACATTGAGAAGGGAGGAACAATGCTGCTTTTTTGAAAACCCCACACGGGGACAGTGGGGTTCGAAACCGGGACGCATGCATGACTGACGATGCAGTCAGGCGCTCGAGCCATTGCGCCACGTCCCCTTCTCTGTTCTAAGACTGGCTGTACAAGCCGGAATAAAATCACTGTGACACAGAAACTCAAACACTAAATAGTTAGTAAAACTATATACTTCAAGAGTTAGAAACTCTAAAAACTGGTAATAGTCGAAATCCGCTCTCTAGGGTTAACATGTACTTTCTGTATTCTGTTTAAGTGGGTGTCCCGGTAAGTGTATATCTGTTTAACCATGTTAACCTGCAATTTATGTTTTTCTGTTGAGATTTAATCATTAATGAAAAACCTCATCTGTTTTGTTTCATCGATTTTTCAGATCGAGCGAAAGTAACGATATAGAAAGCCCATTTATCTGTCCCACACAGTGCTAAAGAGCTCATTCCTTTTCGTTCGTCACGCACATGCTACATTATAACTCAAATCAGCGATAATGCGGCTTCTAGATGTGGAAGCCGCACAATGATTTCAATCACTGTTTTCTTCGACCTTAAGGCTTTTATCCAGGTCATTGACCATGTTGACAGTCGAAATAAAAACGGAAAAGGTCACGGCTGCACTCTTTTATCTGTTTTTGATTTGCATACGTGCGATAGTCCACATATCGTTCCGACAAAGTCAAAAACATTTAACACTTATGAACTCAAATATTAGTGCATGCGCTGGTGTTGGCCGTGGTAGCCTTAAATAACCGCTAGAGTGTTTGACATTAATTAGGTCTCTCGCGGGGGATGAATGGAGTTACCCTTCTTATTGTTACTCTAGGGACTATCCGACCCGAGCTGCGCAAAATGCCAGCATTTTCAGCATTAAATTACACAGCGGTCGTCTGGGCATGTCTGGGGTTAGATCCCCTAGACATGCCCGGAACCCCTTATCGGGCGAGCGAAGGAAAACGCTCTCAATAACCCACCATGCCCTATCACCCCCACCATCACATCATCATCTTACTGTACAACATTTATCTCATCAATTAACTACAACTTTTTTAATCGAATTACAATGTCACTTAAAACACCAGTTGTGCCGAAAAGTGACGTAAAGCAATAATTTACTACTACTAGTACTTTTAATCAAAATTAAATATCATGCGATTAATTATCATTGCAGCTGACCAAGATACTGCTGATGACTTCACTGAATAATAAATTATTGATGACGCATACACACCTCTCTGCAAACAATTTGCTAAATGTTGGGTCAACTTCGATCAAGATGTACATTACGCCTTGATGTGCACACAGTTATATTACCATGATTAATATTCTTTATGTTTTGTGAAATCTTTGCCCACCTAAATAAATACTCTTTAAATCCAACAAATATATTCAGCGAGTTCAGGTGCTTGTACATTGTAGGGATGTACGTACACAGTGTCAAAGCTTGTATTGTCTTTCTTTTGGAGCCGAAAAAAGAGGCAAAATATTCCTAATAAAATAATGCAAGACTGTACACGTTAAACCAATGTTGGCCCAACGTGAGTTTGTTGGCTGCCAGTGTCCATCTTTCTGTCGTCTTTGTTCTGGGCAGGCAATTAACCAGTGTTAACCATGTTAACGGTATAAAGTAGGCCAGAGTCTGCTTGTCTCCACACACATCAATATCAGTCCCATTGTGTTCCTTGGTCCACATCCACCCTTTATGCCCTGTCGACCACGACATGTCCACTCTTCTTGACATGTCGGCCATGTGATGTGACTGTTGTTCAATTTTAATTTATTTTATCATCATTCAATATCATTCATTCTAATCAGTGGGCAGTCATACTCATGTTACTCAGACTAAATCATTGCACAGTTTCAATATTCAGATGACAATGAAACTTGCCAGAAAACAAGAAGCTTTTACTCAATCCTGAGTAATGCTGGTCCACCGTCTACGACGGCGTCACGTTGGTCCAACATCAATCTAACATTGTTTGTTAAGATTTAAGCTTGATTGTTACACTGCTACTTCCATAAATTTAGTCATTCTTTCCCTCTTAATCTTGGTCAGTGACCGGGATAAAAATAATACTGCACAGGCTCCCAAAACAAAAAGATTATCCAAAGCCTCCTAATCATACTTAGCTGGACCACTTGCTGTGTGCATAATTGCTTGTTAAATGCAATGTTCCACAAGAAAATGTAGAACCGTTTGCTATCGAATTAAGATTTTAAGAGCGACTACAATCGTTTTTAATCCGTTTTATTGGCCAATCAAATCAGTGGGAATGAACGTTTAAACATCAATATTTGAACAAATGTGAGTAATGTTAACCCACTTGAAGTTGTGTGTCACGGTAGGGAGACACAATTTCACGTGGGTGAAAATTAAAATTGAATAGCAACGTCATTGGAAACATTCCGACAAGTCAGACAATTCATCTGGTTGATGTGGAGCTCTAGATCTCTAAAATCATTTCACTTTTCAAGACAGCATTGCCAACTATAGTACAAGACGTGTCAATAAAATGCTCAGAAAAGGTGGCTGTAGACGCGATAGCGCTCTCGTTGTGAACCATTTTAGTGCGGGTACCAACTTTAGACGTCAGATCGACTCTAGACGTCGAGTCGATCCCCTCATTGAAATAATTAAAAATGTATATCGGGCGTAGACCCATAACATATAGGTAGGCCTACATGTATTTAAATGAAGCGGAAAGAGCTACATACATGTAACTAAGACATTTATGATGATTTCAAATTGAAAAAAAACATTTGGTCTCCATCGTTTATACAAAAATATTTCAGCCGCAGCGTTGTAAGTGTTAACGATAGACAATTTATTAACAGTGCAGTGACTTATATGCCTACCTCCCTTGTTTGTATTTTATGTTACCTTCCTTATACTAGTATTTTATTGTCAGAGCATGTGACCGCTTTATTATATGGGATGGACAGTGATCAAGTAATGACTGCAATAAAGCAATGCCTCCATGAATGATTTATAACTGCATTAAGCGTGATACATGACGACCATCACATCATATTTTGAGTGTGAATAGTATATGTTCAGCTTGTGTAAACCCCGAGTTGTGACGTTGTGGTTCTGCACAGGGGCTTGAATATATTAGGCATAGACGTGTCTAGTGAGTACCTAGTAGTTTGTTTCAATGCTGACCCAGTGGCATACATGGTGGTCCAACATTGAGACGATATTATGTTGACGCCTCGTTGTTGCTAATGGTTTGTCTGCGTTGTAGGACACAATGACGTTAGGAAAATTAGTGCCAGATGAGCGAGAGTGGATTTTATTTAATCCACTCCTGATCAAAATTGGTATCTCGGTAAACAATTAGAGACGTTCACACTGCACTGGTTCACAGTTGGGCCACCGTCTGTGACGCTGGCCCAATTATGAACCAGCGCATGACTAGCGTCTAATGTCTATTAAGAGCTGTCCGCCGTCCCACAATTTACATTAGATCAATAAAACTAGTAATGTTATTTGACACTGACATCAGTGGTATGCGGTGCCAACATATAATTCAACTTGGTAGCTGGTGCACCTTCATAGGTCAGCGTGAGGTCAACCCACTAAGATATGGTGCACTGTGTAATTATGTCGGACGTCGGAGTTTGTTGTCGAACAGATGTCATTGTTGTTGCTATTTCGGTGCCATTTGAACAGTTCTCCTTGATAATGTTCGTGTGACGGCTCAAACATTATCAAGTGATATTTCCCTGTGATTCTTGACTCTTTGCTTATTACAGTGATTTCAACGAACTTTAGTTATAAATATTAATAAATTCATGACCGCACCCACGAGATTTAAAAATCGTTAGGCATTAATTGCTAACGCAATTTCCAGCTTCAAATGGCGAAAAATATTACTATTTATGAAAAATAGACATGTCTAAAATTAAATTATTGGATCAACTAAGCATCTACTGAAAACAATTTTATCAAAATTAAGTGATATTTGTATTGATCTAAAACATCCTTAACCCCGTATATATCTGGGCATAGCAGGACAAGGGTTAATTATAAACATACAGCGTTTGAAAGGTTAGAGAACGCTGTGCCATGTCCATATACTCGACATTGATGGAGAAGATATGTATGCCGAGCAATTCCAGTGGTAATCCAGGAAAATTCTGTACTTTTGCTGGATCAGTTCAATAATTACTGTCTAAGCCCCGCCCGGTATATAGCAAGGTCATTTCGACGAACTCTTGTCGTTGCTCTATTATGTCGGACGTGAGCTCGACCAATAGTAATAGTATAATAACTCTGTATCAAGTCCAACGATCTAAAAAAAAATACCATGCAGAATACATCATATACAATGTTTGTTTCTACATAGTGTACGCATGTAAACCATCTGTATATTTCAGGATCAATCCATTTAGCGATTCTGAAATACGCCTTACTACGGAAGCTGACACACGTGTGCAAATGAACAAAAGTTGTGTTTAATTGCGCAACCGATATGAAGTTATCACGCTTACGGAAGAGATCGAGTACGGATAATATGGACGTCAGTATCGTAACATACATGTACAGTATCTGATAATCGATGGTATCTATACATCTATACCATCTACACATATTAAACATTGAAAGCTGTACAATTTATTTTGATAATACCAAAGAATCTATAGATTACTTGATAATACGTACTGTATTCTACAACCCGATGTGTTCAATTCGTCGATCTACACTTGCCTGTTTTTTACTGAAGCGGAATTGCTTTCAAGGGATCCGATGATTTGTCGGAAAATGCTTGTATAAAACTATATTTATACTTTGTTTGAAGTTGCTTGTGTGTGATTTATAAGTCAAATTTCAAGTAAAAATAATATTGCACCGTTTTACTTTCGGGGTCCAAATGGGTCACGAAATCTGGTGCAATACCAATTTAAAAAGTATGCCCTGATTAATATGATTTAGCTGTTAAAAGAGCCCAAATAACATGAATAATATGATATAATCATACAATAGGCTAACATGCATGTATTAGTATGTAGGGCCTACATGTAGATGGTGGTAATGATTTGATGTTCTCCAGTTCTTTGATCATTTGCTATTTGTTCACAGCAGCTACTATGACGTAAATGACATACTAGTATTTGTTTGCGTTGCTGGGCTGGCTGGACACGCCTGCTAAATTGGCATGACAGTACTGTATATTGCCATGCAATCCAAAAGGCAGTAACTGCTTACTCTTCGAGTAAGCAGTTACTGCCTTGCCTGAATGAATCAACGTGAGTAGCTTACACGTGACGTTCTGACACCATTATCATAATTAGTCGAATGCTCGATAAAATCTATAAACACTGATAAACTATACTGAAAACTGTGTCGCCGTGCACAGCCAAAAGGCAGTAATTGCTCAATAAAAGTAAACATATTTTTTTCAAAGCAGTGTGGATGGCAATAGAATTAACAGGATGCCTAAATAATTGTAGTGTATTCTGGCCACGTTGAAGATTACGACTTCATTGGCAAAACCACAGAGTTAAAAACTGGCAAAACTAATACCTCAACTTGATTGCATTATGTCATGTTCGTTGAAACTTTACTAGTACATCCAGACTGTCACATCGGATCAAGGTCTGGGCTGAAAACAGATGCGCCCTGCGAGCTCGAGGCTTGGCTGGAATACACCAATGGACATTTAATGCTAATATGGATGTTTGGCCCATCGTCTGCAACGCTTACCCACAACATTATATAATCAATAACCCAACATCGGCTCATCGTCTCGTGTTAGCTAGATGCTACATGCATATATCGTTTGAACAAAGCAAGAGCTGCATCGCGTGCATGTTTTGGGGAAGCAAAACCCAATGCCAGTTTGGTCCCTTCCCTACCTGATACTTCCTGAAAACCATTCACATTTTTATGCGACACCATTAAAATTATCTTGGCCAGTGTTAACATTACATGCATTTTGCTGATATATTTATTATGTGTTTGTTGTGCGCCGCATTTATCACAAATGCCATAGTGATGCAATATCACAGTATGTGCCTGGAAAAAAATCCCATTTTCGTTGTACCGAGCAAAAAAGTATTTCCAAAAATCTTGTGAACGCGATATCGACTGGACGTTTTTTGGATTGAATTCAAATTTGACGTGTTATCTATCGATTTTTAGCGATCTGATATAATTGCGATGGTTGATATAATTATAATAGTGACCTGATTTTTTTTCGAAATGGTTGAAGCAGCCTCTGTATTTTAAATGTTGGGGGGGGGAGGGGCAATGTCCAGTGGAGAGCTAATTCCTGTTCCAGTGCTTAAAAATAATCCAGTTAACTCAATACTGTCTAGTCAATCATTATTTATCATGATTTAGACACTCACTTATTCAAGTTAACCGCAGAAGTCAGATTTTCGTTTAATTTCTAAAATATAAAGACTTACGACATTTCGACACCTACATGTAACCGGTTTACTTGTATCTGAAGGTCAATATTCTTGATGATTTTGTATCAAGTCGAGGAAAGTGACGTAAATCGATCATTTCTGACGTACACAGACTGTGCATACAATAGATCACTGTAATCCTAAGATTTACCAACATACATGTACATTTCAGCTAACATTACATTGATGAGTTGTTGCAATGTTGGACTGGCAGTAAAAATATTCCTGGATGTTTCTATTACGTAATCATGGTAGGCCTGATACAGTCATACATGTACTGCCAGAACTGTGGGACTCGCATATTTCTCATCGTGTGCCTATTAATTATCTGTCCACAATTTAAGTAAATTATTTCAGACCCGTTTTAGGATGAGCAAGTGGTGGACCGACTTTGAGCTATCAGGCTAAGATTCGAAATTGGTTCAATGTGTTAGTTGTGGGGGCCATGCATGTTCTCTGTTGACGAGGGCTCGTATTCTCGTACAACTACAAGTTACGAAATATCGTGGTTTTCGACCAAACCGAAGCCTACGATATATCGTAAATTGTTGCACAGCCACATGTGTTTTGTGCCCTTATATCCGGCTTATTGCGCAACTAAGAACTCTCAAGATTTAATTATTTTCTTCAATAATCATGATAATACAATATTACTGCCACTATTCATCTTCAATGTTACACAAAATAATAAGGTATTCCTGACAGTAATATTGTATATATATCATGGTAACCCTAATCAGGTAATACAGTGAATTCTGCAATACGAATACGTTATTTGTCACTACCCGCTATTTAGCAGGCGTATGTCAACATCAGGTTTGTTGGCCTTGGGTGACACTGTTGGATCGACCCGCTATGTCTATAATCAATCTAAAAAACCTGTAAAATTGGTCTGTCCATTCTACTGTACAGAGCCAGAAGGAAGTAACTGCTTACTTTACAATCACGCGGGTACTGTATTTTGGCTTTGCAGATCAGTGGTCGTGTAGAGCATATCATTATGTTCCGTTTCTCGGACGGAGATATGAGGGGCAATACATTGCAAATTATAGTGATTAGCAATTTTTTTTATGAAAGTTATGTGGGTCGACGGATCGATTTTGTGGTATCATAATCATGATAATGTTGTTTATTTTCTGTCATGTCACTTTCTGTCATGTCACTCATTGTAACCGTATGGAACTAGGTGCTGACCTTTTAAAAACTGAACTGTCCCAAAATCGCTCCAATTATCTTCCTTCATTTGAATCTAAAATTGTAGCTTCTTACATGTATGTTTAATTGACGAAAAAATATTTATCTTTTCGAAAAGTGGACATCTCAAAATATGTTATTGTAATGATTAGACACATCTTCCATTAATACGTCTACACACTTCCATCGATTTGAGTGGCATTGCATTTGATAATAAGCTGAAAACCGTGTCTATTACGGGCCTAGCACCACAAGGGTTAAATGACTGTTTTCTACTTGTTAATCAGAGTGTTACTTATGATATATTAGAACATGGCGTTTTCCATCACGCGACATCAGCATACAGTAGATGTACCTAAAAAACAGGATGAGTTGAACCAATGTTGGTTTCATGTAGGTCCACCATCTAGGACGCTGGCCCAACATTGTTTGAACGTGGCGTGTTTGCTGGGACATAGTTACATGTATCCCCGTTATCAGGTTATCATCACGTCTTGTTCACACGTAAAACACAACGTAACACAGTATTTAATCAGCATGGACATATTTTATTATCTCTAGTAACCTACATATGGTTAATAGAGATACCCCATTACAGATTATAATATAGATACATGTGGTAGCCCCAGTACATATATCAGTGCTAAATTATAGAATTTAAATTTTAACCCATTTCAAGTTGTGTGTCGCACACACAACTTCAATAGGATAAACATGATAAAATCACTTACATTGTTCGAATAAAAACATATATGCCAACTTAATAATTGTAATGCTGATTTCTCCTACATAATTTCCTCTTTGAAGGTTAAATACACAGGTTAAAAACGGCTGTAGACGCTTTAACCCTTACAACACTGAAATACTTAAATATAAGCCATGGAGACCAAAGGTTTTTTTTCAGTTTGTAATCATCATGAATGTATAAGCTCTATCTGATTCATTTGAATACTTTTGTTCCGGGTCTACGACCATTATAAATATTTCTTTTCAGTGCGGTCCCCGCGCTGAACTCAAAAGGTTAAGGGATGTTATATATCATGTATATGGTATACAAAGCCGTATGGCAAACGGATACCGTATGTCTTGTCTCGTCAAGATAATGATATTGATTCGCAAGACAAAATACACATGTATAGCTATATGTTCCAGGTCGAATGGCGTTTTGATAAAAAATGATTCATTAGGCAGTACCGCCATTACCATGGTTATAAAATAGAGATAGGATCGTTAGTATTTCAAAATATATGATAGAAATATAGGTGCATTTTTTATATCAGCAAATTGGAGCGATAAGAAAAAGAACGATATCAGTAACGACCCTTTTCAGGCCAAAGAAAATATACGTTCCCTACTAACAAGGAATCTCAATAGAGATTCCTTGCTAATACTAGTTTCAAGCGATCCTGACATAATTTATTATTAGATTTAATTCTGATTTATCACACTACTACACCAGCATTGAGCCAGTGTCTGGCGTTATCTGGCAACAATGTGGATTGTTTTCAGAATATTGGAAACAAGTCTGCTGTCCTCGCCTATGAAATCCTAGTACATGTAGGACTTGCCAGGTTTAACATCGTTAAACTGACTATAACACATTTTGCTGGTGAAGAACGTGTGTGCCACGCAATCAAAGAGTGATTTTGGTTCAGCGCCGTCTCATTGCCGGGCCAACGTCGTAGACGTTGTCCCAGCAATGAGACAGCGCTGAACCAAAGTGATTTCTGAAAAAGCTCGACAAACAGAGCCACATCGATCCTGTCAATGTTTGAACAGTATCGGCTTCACTCCGGACGGGTGAACCGCATCCGTGGATATAGACTGCGAGCCCAGAGGTTTTTCTGGAAGCATCGACGGTGGACCCTGCTCTACATCGATGTGCAGGTGCGCCGGGTATGTATTTGCAATAATTGGGAATTGGAGATGATACTCGACGATATGTGATCATTTTTTTGTAGGCAAACGCATTTTTGATGGGAGTTAATAACTTTATATCATCGACAGGCTAACAGGTTAATGTTCCTTTTTTAAACGGATGGTTGACCTGTTTACTTATAGTAATACATGGAGTTGTTACTTGGTACAATTTTTTTTACTCATATAGACAAGATTTGGTGGTGCAGTTCTCGCAGGGTTTACATATCGGCTATATTGTATAATCTTACCTGACGCAAATATGGCATGCTACGCGTGATTAACCCTTTCAGCTCACTAATCTGTAGGTCAAGTTTGACATTCAGTGACCTTGATATGATAGACAGCCTACGGCTGAGGGGTCCGGTCCTGCCATCTTTCACGCTACATTCAAAACGCACGTCCCCGGCCGGAAACCGCGTCATAGCGAGTATTTATTTAACCGCGTCAATTGAAATACAATGTTCAGCAGTTACACTACACTGTAGTCCGTGTGATAACATGAATATTATGAATTGATCATGGTTCACTCTTCGTGGACATGGTTAACTGACGTGACTGATTATCAATGTTTTTTCCAGTTTTTTTTAGTCTCATCTTTTTTCAATTATGCAACCCCCAGAAGTTGACACACAATATTGTATGGAACTTGTTAGATAAGTTTAATCTCTGCCGCCTCCGCTCGCTGTAAATGCCTCTCAATCAATAATATATGCACCATAGAAATTTTATTAGCGATATTTAAGACAAAATAGGCATTTCATCATCAATATTCTTGTAACACTCTTGTAACACCGAGACGCAATGCCGTGCCAACGCTTTTTATCTCCCGTCCACGAAGTCTAACGTGCGGCCGTGCGTCCGTGTTTCGTTTCCGGATGGTATCTCTGAAACTGTAAGCCGGATAGCTTTCATATTGCATACACACATCCCTTAGGGGTTGTATATGTACCTTTTGGGGTTATGACCTTTGACCTGATTTTCCACCTTTGATTCTGAGACGATTATTGAATTTAATTGATTGCGGATGATAAGTTAAGTTTCCGGACGATATCTCGCAAAGCGTTTGCTGGATTGTTTTCATATTGCACACACACATCCCTCAGGGGGTGTAGATGTGCCTTTTTGGGGTTATGACCTTTGACCTAATGTTTTACCTTTGATTTTGAAGCGATTATTCACTTTAATTGATTGTGTATGAGAGGTTCAGTTTCTGGACGATATCTCACAAAGCGTTATCTGGATTGTTTTCATAATGCACACACACATCCCTCAGGGGTGTAGATGTACCTTTTGGGGGTTATGACCTTTAACCTAATTTTTTACCTTTGATTTTGAGGCCATTATTGACTTTAATTGATGGCGGATGGTAAGTTTAGTTTCCGGACGATATCTCAGAAAACGTTTGCTTTCATATTGCATGCACACATCCCTCAGGGGGTGTAGATGTGCCTTTTGGGGTTGTGACCTTTGACCTTTTTTTACCTTAGATTTTGAGGCCATTATTGACTTTAATTGATGGCAGACGATAAGTTCATTTTCCGGATGATCGTTCGGATAGCGTTTGCTGATTTTTTTCATATTGCCACACACATCCTTTAGGGGGTGTATATGTGCCTTCTGGCGGCTTGTGACCTTTAAACTATTTTTTAACCTTTGACTTTGAGGCCATTGTTTACTTTAATTAATGGCGGGGGATATCGTTAGCGTCATCGCTTTTGTTGTCGTCATATTGTCCGCTTTCGCTGAATGTATCGTAATTGGCAGGTCACGTAATCGACAGGCCCTTGTCCACCTCCTAAGTCTGTGATGCCCAGCAAACACTAAGACATTGAATCACTGCTGGTTTAATGCCCAAGTTTACCCTTCCCAGCAAACACGAGACATTGAATCAACATTAAACCAACATTGGTTCAATGTCTCGTGTTTAGAGGGCTCAGCTAATCAGTCAACCAGTGTCTCATTATTAACAACAATGGCTTCATGTATTGTCTCGTTTTTTTATTTTTCCCCTGTAAAACTAATCTGCTAATTATCGGTTTTAACCCTTTAAGCCCTCAAGATGTATTAAAGCATCATTTTACATCTTTGAAAACAAACGGAATTTTCCAACAACCAAGGGTTTTAGGACGACAATTTCCCTGAAACTGGTTTACCAATATGTGAAAATTGTCTTTAATTTTTCATCCACCCCAAGTCATCGTCATCCACTACTAGTCGAGAATTGCGACAGCAATTCGTGGCTTGTAGTGGATGAAGATGACAATGGTAAAGTCATGCTTCAAAGGGTTAATTCGAGGTCAACTGACATTCAAAGATATCGAGAATGATAATTTGAATTATTATCATTTGATTGTATCTTTTATTAATTTGCTCTTTGGAAAATTTCACAAATCTATCTTTAGATTCTGTCACACTGAATCATTCAATGTCATTGCAAACAAATAAATACATTATCATAAATCTATGTACCTAACGCGGTCTCTGTATCAATATCCTTATTAATTTACATTCAAACTATATTTTATCAGCACACAATACTGTCGTGCAAATCCAAAAGGCAGTATCTGCTTACTTCACAAATAAGTAGATACTGCCTTTTTGGCTTTGGAAAGCAGAATAGTATCTTGTTGTGTGCCATTTATTCTTGCATATTAGCTTGCCACTCAACGCAAACTATGAAACTATATAAGTTGTTTTGACGTCATTCTCATCGCTGATGTGCTTAGCTCGACTAAGGTTTGATAGTTTAATTTGAAGACAATTATAACAAAGTAGCCGCGTGACGATTTAATGGCGGCAGATATGCAGTGAGTATAAGTTTGAATGAACAGAGCTCATGACCGTGCATGAATTGCACGGGTAATCTTTTTTTCTCAGTAACATTTTGTTTTATTCTTATTCATTTACTGACTATTTCTATGAGTACATGTACATTGAAGCACGATGCAGAACCTTTTTCTTCCGGACATTTTGCGTTTTATCAAAACTGGCGTATGTATAAAAGCTAAGCTGTTAACACCATTTACATGTACCATGTTTACAGTGTGTATGTTACATACATACATGTACATCATCTTGGTGATTGGTATACATGTCACTGTCCTTAAACTGTCATTTTGATCAAAACAATTCCTGACCATTTTGTTTCTTTGCAGGATCCAATATCAGAAGCGGAGAGAGGGGTAAGTTTTACCATTATTTATCTCCCCGTTTTAAAAGCGTTATTTGAAACGTACTCAAATCCCCTTATTAAACATGATGTATTTATCCTTCGCTGGTGCAGTAATGGGACAGCGTCGTAGACGGTGTTACAACATTGGACTGGCATTGGCTAAACGTATTTGGTGGGATATATTAGGGGGTGCATCACCATACAACTACATGTATCCACATGCTCGAACTATCTCCATGCTCAGACGAAATAGTCACTTGGTGTGATGGTCAGTACTGCTCTACAAAGCCAAAATGCAGTACTGGACTGCAGTTATGTAGAGTACATAGTATTTGCTGATACATGTATTCGGATGTCGTTGACCCTTATATCACCATGATCACTGGCCTGAGGCATGTGTGTGTAGTTTGACACGATAAGTCAGCAAATACAAGGTTTGATGTTGGCCCACCGTCGTAGACGCTGGGCCGATATTGTTCTAACGTGCATTGACTTATAGTTCAAGATCAGCACAGCCAGCGCATCTTGGATAAAATAGCACGAAGACATGTGATACCACTATAGACAGTGGTGAAACTATTAGATTTGTAAAACAACAACGAAAAATCAAAAAGCCTATTTTTATTCGATTGAAGTATTTGTGCCTGCTAGATTACGTATAAGTGTGGATTGTTGGAGATACATGTATGTTACCCCTTATTCTGTTAAATTAATTAATTTAAATTTTCAACCACCTGAGGTTGTGGCTCGCTAACGCGATCCACAACCTCAGGTGGTTGAAAATTGCTCATATTTGTTTAATTTGAGACCAAACATTAACAAATATTGATGTTTAAACAATTATTTCATTGCCAATAACAGGGCCCGTATTCTCGTACAAGTTACGATATATCGTAGGCTTCTGATTGGTCGAGATGGCCATCTCGACCAATCAGAAGCCTACGTGATTTAATAGGCAAATAAAGTAGGTAAAAACGACATTGAATAGTCGTGATCAGCAGGATTACATGGCTAAATATATAATATAATGTTTAATATAATTGTATTATTTCTTAATCACCTGCGGATTATCCTCAGGGAAGGACTGGAGTTAGCAGTCTGCATATAGGGCACTGTGCACGAATGTACATGAGCTGTGTACTAGTCTAATAATGAACACTTGGGCTCATTTTAAATACTCACACACTCTCTCAGTACTGTATACGCAAATGATGAGATTCCATCATCATACTTGATCCCATTGACCGTCACTTGTCTTTCCTCGTTTTTTCACAATGTTTTCTTAGCTTGTCTAGTGACCCCTCTATTTCGATGTGGACGTTTCATGGTGGCATAAGGGTTTCTATTGACATTATCTCCCCTCTAGTGGATTTACAAGAGGTGGACAAATGAAAGTCACTCTACTTTCTCTCAGGAGAAAAGATTTAGTAGTTATATGTACATAAGTAAGACGTCCCCCGTATTTCATTATACATGTACCCTGACATTATATGCCCAGGGCCTGCATTTGATATATATCGTAGGATTCGGATTTGTCAAGTGAGATGTCCATTGCGACAAATCTGAAGCCTACTATATATCGTATGTTGTCCCGGATTATGTTACCTTGTACATTCATTTGAATAACATTGGTAGAGTGTGCTTGCATCTCGTAGACGTAGACGTAGGACGGTACTGTCCCTCCAGTGTAGAAGTTGAGCCAATGTTGTTTTATTGTTGGCCAGGTTATATCTTGTAGCTTTCCAGAGCTCTGTATGTTTTCCTGAATATAATGTTTTCCAGTGTTTCAGACAGTGGGACAACTTTTAACCAACATTAGTTCGTATTTGCTGGGGTGATGTTTTTGGGGGATGATTATATTTCACTGTATGTGGCCCCACAAATACGAAGCGTTCTCCTAATGCTATAATGATGTTGAGCCAGCGCTGAAGACGTTGGTCCAACAATGGGTGACTGTTGGGACAGCGTTTCGTTTTTCTAAACATGCCATTTGTTGACGAATGTTAGCGGGGGAGATAGTGATCAGTCAGTCCTGTCAACTGAGAGGTTTTAGCCCAATGTACCAGTGTACTTCAGTCGGATTTCGCGGAACCTGCTGTGAGCGACCACTCTCCATAACTACCCAGTAAACACAATTTAGCACTTGTATAATATTTGTACAACGTTGGATAAACGTCGAAGACGTTTGGCCGACGTTGTACAAATGTTATACAAATGTTTTGTGTTTGCTGGGTGAATCAGGTACAGTTAAACATAAAACCATGTGGGGAGATTAACCCGTAAAAAGCTCAATTATCGCCCACTTGAAGTTGTGTCTCGCTATCGCGATCCGCCACCACAAGTGATCACTTACATACCATGCATACCGGTCATGTACAATTAAAATCAAAACGTATGTCAATTTAGCTAATTTAATGAAAGAGAAGGTATTAGTCACTTTGAAAAGTTTATAAATAGCTTGGTGTGAATAGCTATTCAGCCAAATGCAAGTAATTTCATGTTTGAAATGCTGGTAAAAATAAATTGCACGTTAAAATTATACAATTGTCTACGTAAACTTTCAACCCTTGAATTCTGTGAAATTTTCTTATACAAATCTGTGAATTGCCGCGGCAATTATCACCTTATTGCCGTTAAACAGTGAGTTGAAAGTACCAAGTTTGATTACTGTTATTCTAGTTGTAGGCCTACTCATATTAAATAGGTCACATGGTGCAGAGATACATGTAGTCTCTTAGCAGTGTAAGTTAGTGTTTAAAAATTACAGCATATTAGCTGTCAAGTATAGTGAGGTCTTTCCCCACAGCTTCTACTGTAAGTCTCTTCCAGTGTACATAGTCCACGGGGAGAGATAGACAAGAGCTGGCTGTTAAAACGCAGTCGTTTGTGTACAGGCTTCCCCCAGTCAGGAGCAGTAGAGGCGTGAACTGAGAATAAAAAGCCTGTGGCGTTATCATCTGGTGTCCATGACTCACCTGGGATCCTGAGCGACGGGACTGCATGATTCAATATGTCCACCATTGCCATGGATACGTCACAGAGGCGCCTGAAGACTCCAGAAATCCTGGTGGAGGTAAATTGTGTTGGTTGGTCGTGTCCCAGTTGTTGTGGATGGTCCTCAAATCTGCGGCAGGGATCATGGACTCGCCTCTCGTCGTCGTCCCGGATCTCTGCCGTGGATTTGTAACTTTGATAATAACCGCTGAAATTCTAACCTGTTGTTGTTGTGTCCAGGAGTCGTTCCCACTTCGTGTTTTGTTTGTGAAACCTCCGCAGTATCAGTGATTGTCTCCAACCTGATTGTCGTTCTGCCATTGGAAAATAGGAATATAATATATGATATGATTTGGATAACCGCTGTCCAGTGATTCCAGCCTGTCGTTGTTTTGCCCTGGAGTCGTTATCACCTCGTGTTTTTTTTTGTGAAACATCCACAGTATCAGTGATTGTCACCAACCTGATTGTCGTTCTGCCATTGGAAATATGAATATAATATAAGAAGTATATATAATATGAGTATGTGTTGTTTTGGCACGGGTAATTAACAGAATGGATTACGATGTATTTGGGATGATGCTGACACTTGACACACACCACGGTATCAGGGGTAGGTGAGCGAAATATCGATTTTTATCTTTCTTTCAATTTAACCCTTGTCCTGCTATGCCCGGATATATACGGGGTTAAGGATGTTTTAGATCAATACAAATATCACTTAATTTTGATAAAATAGTTTTTAATAGATGCTTAGTTGATCCAATAATTAAATTTTAGACATGTCTATTTTTCATAAATAGTAATATTTTCGTCATTTGAAGCTGGAAATTGCGTAACAATTCCAGCTTCAAATGACGAAAAATACAATTGAAGCAATTCAGCAGGATAAGGGTTAATTTTTAAGGTCGGGTCAATGCATACACTGGGTTAACATGGTTAAATAAATTATGATAGGAAAGCCGGAGTGTGTTTTTGATGAAGAAATTTTCTTGGTGATTAAATGTTTTTCATTGCCCAAATAATCAAATCATGTAGGCCTACATTAAGAAACTGCCACAATGTACCTAGGGTATCCACCCTTATTATACATGTTATCAAGAAATATATTAACCATATATATAAATTATTGATTTTCGGTTGGAGTAGTGTGGCCACTTGACTATTCCCTAATGTCACATTGTGGATACATCCAAGTTAAACCACTTCTCTCGGAAGGTCGCTTTTTTCTCCGCTGTTTTTCCAATGTGGCTTCCCATAACCTTCCGTAACGCTTCATGGCATAATTATGAAAACAATCCTGCTGCATTTTGTTGATGAGGTTAGATATATATACGGAGATCCCTCCCAAAATCCTCCCCGTTATTTTTAATCCAGGGCTTCTATTAGTTGATCAAATCATCACTGTTTATAGGGAATGACATACGAGTTTTTTTACACATCAATATTTGTAAATGTTTGCTTCAAATTAAACAAATGAGTAATGTTCCCCCACTTGAAGTTGCGGGTCTCGGTAGCTAGACACAAGTCAAGTGGGTGAAAATGTTAATTTCATAACTCAGAGGGGAAGCGGGTAATCTGGTTGACAACACAATAACGGATGGTGATCAACTGATTTTGTCACAGATGTGTATTCTAAGGTACATGTACAGTGTATCATCTATAGGTAAAGTATTTTGTCATTTAAGTCCGGCATACGCTCAACATGAAGCCATCATTAGGCCAAGTTTTATGGGGAGCGGACACAGCTTTAACCCTTAAAGCGCTATTTTTTTTGTGAAATCCATGGAGACCAAACGGTTTTTTCATTTTGAAATCATCAATGTCTTAGTTAGCTCCTTCTGATTCATTTGAATACCTATTTTATGGGTCTACGGCCATTATAAATATTTTTACTCTTAGAGCGTGGGGATCGACTTAGTCGTCAGAATCTGACGTCTAAAGTTAAAGATAAAATGTGACATCAATCAGCAATATTTGAAAAACAGTTGACCTCCATTTTGTCAAATCTGGATAATTTTCAATCACTTGAAGTTGTGGATCGCGTCAGCGAGACACAACTTCAAGTGGGTGAAAATTTAGATTGAATAATTTGGCGGTCAAAGGGTTAAGTGAGAGAGCGAACGGCACTGCTCGTGGGAGTGAGTTTGTGTGGTCGCTGGCAGTAGGCTGTAGTGTACTAGATGTTCATGTATATATTACAGATTGGTGGATTGTCAAGTACACTACCGGGTTTGTTTGTCTTACCTCTCTATCCCACATTTTTCCTGATCGTGACTTTTTATCCCAGTTTTCCCCCAGGTAGATGCTGGTTCAATGATGGTGCAATACTGGGCCAATGTGTGTCTGGATTCAACCATCATTCTGCTATCACATCTTGCTGGTGTGCACTCTTATCACTTCGAACCTGTACAGCCAATGCTGTTTCCCAAGGCTAAAAGGGAGTAACTGCTTACTTGAAATGTCAGCAGTTCCTCCGTTTTGGCTTTGCACTGCATTGTGTTTATCCTGATGTTACGGCATGGCAATTTTCCTGGCAGACTAAGAAAGACATTGGCCTAGCTGTCGCCCAATGCTGGCCAACCTTAACCCTTAAAAACCCTTAATATGTTTGTATGACCCATGGAGACCAAATGAGTTTTTTCAATTTGAAATAATCATTTGAATACCTATGTATGGGTCTACGGCCATTATGAATATTTTACTCTTTCAGCGCGGGGATCGATTTTAGACGTCAGAATCTGACGTCCATACGTCCCTTGCTGAAAGGGTCAAGGAAACCCTGGTGCCATATCGTGTGTTGAGCTGTTGGTATCAGACGAACCTTCATGGTGGATATCGGTGTATCACTCTCTGTTCCCTTATTGCATACATGTATAATATATCTCTATTTATAAAATATGTAACATGTCATGAACCATGCACAAGTGTGTGCATAATGTACATAAATGTGGGAAATGTGTACAACACGTACATGTATGTCTTAAATGATATTCACCTTTTCCTTATTTTATTCGAAATGACAAATATTTTTTTATTTGTATTTCACTTGTGTGTCACTTGACTAGGAATTTTTCAAACTGAGTTGTGTCAATATCAATAAGTTAATCAGTTTCTTCTTGACAGGACATAATAAGAGGTCGAGTCCTTGTTGAACCAGATGCATTCCCCATCTGGCATGTCCACCAGACAGCTATTAATGGTTTCACACTTATTCTTACTATAATGAAGTGCATGGTCTGGTCGGAAATGTATTGATCTCAGCTTTTATACTTAAATGGACAACGACCATTACATGCGAGGACATCGTCTTTATTGTGTGCTTCATCACATACACATTGCTCTGTAGGAATTTCGATTTTGCTGGAGCAATTTTGTCGGTTTATTGTTTGATAACACACCACATACGATACGGGCGGGGGCTCCAGGGTAGTGGTTAGCACCGCTGCCTTTCACGCCAGAGTCCGGGGTTCGGTCCCCGGTCTCGGCGGTTTGAAAAAAACAAAAATGTTTCTTCCCCATCCACGTGTGAAAGTTAGTATTGTGGGGAGCCTCCGTGACCGAGAGGTAGCGTGCTCGGACTCAGACCGCCAGGGCTCGAATTTCGAATCCTGTGTCTGGAGGACAGTGTCTTCTCAATCATCTCACCATCCTCAGGAGGTTCTCCTGGCCCAGTTTAGCCTATATGTGCACAAACGTGGCCTAAAGCCCGATTCATTTCTTTTTTTACCACATACGATACAGTGAACACAAAGCATTAGAATAACATTCGTATAATGTTGGACCAACGTTGAAGACGTTGGGCCGACGTTTTACACATGTTATACAAATGTTTCACTGGCAGTGGGAGCAGGGCGCTTTGAAGAGCCCCTCCAACAAACACCATATAAGTTGACCTAATAATGGCTTAATGTTGGCCGACCGTTTGTGACGTCGGCCCAACGGTACGCCAACATTGCGTCAACGTCTCGTGTTTGCTGGGGCACCTCCTTGCTTTCACTCGTGTCTCTCTACTTCAGACTGTGACTGTGACACTCACTGATAACTCAGCAGATGGTTCTATCATCAAACATAAGACGTTGGCCCAATGTCGTCCTAATGCATTAACCCTTCACTCGAGAAAATCTAATTTTATTTTTCACCCACTTGAAGTTGTTTCTCGCTGCCGCCCAACTTTGAGTGGGTGGAAATTATTTGTTTTAATCTGTGTATTTGCTAATCTTATTATTTTATTGCCAGTATCTGTGATTTGATCGGCTAATAACACGCATTAAAAGAAATAGTATAGTCGTGATAAGCTGACTGTTAATAAACATGATAAAGGGTCAATGTATTTACCCTTTAGCGCTGAGACCGTCTTTGTACGTCAGAATCTGACGTCTTTTTCTGACGTATAAAGACGATTGCCACACTGAAAGAACAAAAAAAGTCTAATGGTCGTAGACCCATATCAAATAAAGCGGAAAAACCTATGTAAGACATTTTGTGATGATATTAAATTGAAAAACCCCTTGGTCTCCATGGTTCAGCGTTCACAACTGACGGTGGTCCGGTGGTTCGAGACCACCGGAAATTATGTCGGACCACCGGAACATTCATGATTATCCACAAATATGATATCTAGCCCTAATCAGGATATTAACATGCCCCAAAGATATAGACAATCGTCGCCACTCGAGGGTGATAATACCAGAAACACAAGACTACCAGATCCTCTGAGCTGGTGGACCTGTGGGCATGTGACCTGGTGACTGCTCATAAAAGTTGACCAGTGTCAAACCCTGTGGTTTAAAATACAAGACTATTTCATCATTTTAAGGTTTATTCAAAACAAATAATGCTGATATTTCTTGAAAACATGCTGCGACTGTCCGATTGTACAGTCTTCTTAGTTTCCTCATTTTTTGGCATGCAACTAAGTCAAAACACTTAGGGGTTAATGTACCTGGAATATAAATATGTCTCGCCTGATCAAGGAAAATGTAAAATACGGAAAGTGAAAAAAAATCACGTTATTCATTTATGGAATCAAGTCGACGACGTAGACGTTTATCACACATTGATATGATTGAGGCGATGTCTTCTTGGTGAACGTGCCATGTTTGTGATGTTTGGTAAGGTGCTATATATAATGCATGGCCGGACAGACGTCAGCATGGCTTTTTACAGGTCCTTACTTTGACAATAAAGTCAAATATATAAAATCATCCTGGGTGATGTACATCATGTACATGTCCATGGCCGCTCCATCTTAGTGGGAGGGAGACAAACAAATGCTCGGAAGTTTAAAGCTAAACCAGACAGACGCCACGAAAGAAACTGATTTCATTTACAGCCTACAGGGATCGTACACATTTTAGATTTGCCATTGATTGTTTTGAAAGGTTGTCGATAACAAAAATGCAATAATAATGTGGAATATCCTAGACTTATACCGTATCCCCGCGCATTAACGTGCATGCACTTATATTTAAAGATGCACTTAGTTTTCGAAAATAAGTGCATCCACTTATATTCGAACATAAAAATAAATTTAAAATTTCTTTCAATTCGGTAAAATCTTTATTATTTGATTTATTCCTATCCAAAGTAAACTGAGCTAACGCTAGTAATCACTGGCTGTTACTTTGAAGTTAACTTGCGGGAGTGACTCCAGGAAATAGGTGTTGACACCACCTGAGCTGTTATATCAAACCTCATTTGTCCACGTTTTTCAGCTATCACACCTGTAACCTGTCGCTTTGACGGCTTGAACTGTTGGCGCATATCTATATTATGATTTATGGAGCAAGTCTCTCCCAATATCTACCCGTTAATAAATAATAATAATAATGTACTTTGTGTTTACGATCAACATAATATGTTTTTTTTATTATGGGCATATACTAGTGTTAATAGTCTCTATAAGTCAATACAGTCATATCAATGTTATTGTCACATGCAGTATATGTCTTTAGTTACACAGCGATACACGTAGTAATTTCCGAATATAAATGCATGCATGTAGTATTCGAATATTAACGAACAAGAATATTTTTGGAGCCATGCCTGAAACATTCGAATTTCACTTATAAGTGCATGCACGTTTATGCGCGGGGATACGGTACATGGTAGCGGCATCATATGATGCAATTCTGAGAAGGTGGAATGATCCCATCAATCACGAGATGTTGACCCAATGTTGGCTTTATACTGGGCCACCGTGTTCGACGTTGGCCCAGCATTAAGCCAACAGTGAGTCAGCGTGTCTTTGTTGGGCTTCGTCTCATGATGAGCAGTGGCTCGATAAGAAGTTAAGTAATAGGCTATCACAGCGCGGTATGATAAAATCTGACCGATAACCCCAGAAATGACGGTTCTTTGAGCCAATGCTGGTTTGATGTTAGGCCAGCGTCTGCGACGCTGGCCCAACATTAAGCCAGCATTGGTTGAATGCATCGTGTTTCATGGTACCCGTCTGGTGATCGATTGACAGAAAGCGCTAAACGTCGAGGTGATGCTGTTTTAACGTTTGTCCAGCGTTGAAAACGGTGATCCAGCATTAAACCAGCACGGGTTGAACGTATCGATTCAAACAATGTTGCTTTATTGGTGGGCCAGCGTCTTTGACGCTGACCCAACATTAAACCCACATTGTCTCAATGTGTCGTGTTTGCTGAGAGTTATCTGTCCTAGATATAATGGACTTTTTCCAGACGGATCTCATCCCAGCAAACACGTTGTTGGATTCATGTTTGGCCGACGTCGCAGGCGGCATCTAATAATAAAAAGACATTGGATCCACGTTTTGTTTTTGCCGGAAGCCAAAAACCAATAACACATTAATACACATTACATGTACCTAAAAGCGTTCACACCTGAATATGATGAAAATATTTAAAGAACAAATTAGTTGAAGACCGTGATTGTGACTTACTATGCGAAATGTTGACCCAGTAAATAAGGACAGAAATCATACTAAGTGAGCTTACCATAATATAGTTATGTATGGTATTAAATTTTCTAACGGTATATTTGTAATGTAATGAATCTCAAGTATCATCAATAACTGTAATCATTTTTAGCCCGCCTTTTAATTTTAATTAAAAAAGGTGGGCTATTGCAATTGAAGTTCGGCGTCGTCGGCGTCGGCGTCGGCGTTAACATTTACTTGTGGGCGCGATAACTTGAAAAGTTTTTCATGTTTCCTTCCCAAATTTGTTTTGCATGTTACTAATGACCACTTCTCGGACAAGTTCAATAATGGCCGAAAAAAAAAAAAAATGGCTGATTTATTGCGATCTTTCACATTTTACGTCAATAATTTGACCTTGTGGGCGCGATAACTTGAACAGTTTTTCACATATCCTTTTCAAATTTGTTATGCATGTTACTAATGACCAGTTCTCGGACAAGTTCAATAATGGCCGAAAAAAAAAAATGGCCGATTTATTGCGATTTTTCACATTTTACGTCAATAATTTGACCTTGTGGGCGCGATAAGTTGAAAAGTTTTTCACATATCCTCTTCAAATTGGTTATGCATGTTACTAATAAGTAGTTCTTGGACAAGTTCAATAATGGCCGGAAAAAAAAAATGGCCGATTTATTGCGATTTTTCCCATTTTACGTCAATAATTTGACCCTGTGGGCGCGATAACTTGAAACGTTTTTCACATATTCTCTTCAAATTTGTTATGTATGTTACTTATAAGTAGTTCTTGGACAAGTTCAATAATGGCTGGAAAAAAAAGGCCGATTTATTGTGATTTTTCTCATTTTACGTCAATAATTTGACCTTGTGGGCGCGATAACTTGAAAAGTTTTCCACATATCCTCTTCAAATTTGTTATGCATGTGACTAATAAGTAGTTCTTGGACAAGTTCAATAATGGCTGAAAAAAAAAAAATTTAAAATGGCCGATTTATTGCGATTTTTCTCATTTTACGTCAATAATTTGACCTTGTAGTCTATGCAAGTATTATATAGTATATCATATTATACATGTATCTATCTTATTTAACATACCATTTATATCTTGGGTTGTTATTTACGTGATGACATTCGTCTTTACTTTCTTTATCATAATTCGGCGGCGGGCTATTATCGAGTGTGCTCTTGTTTATCATTCAAATAGTTTTTTGTGGAAATTGCCTTGATGAGTAGATATTAAAAGCTTGCTATGGACGAAAGCTGCCTTAGGAAAGTATGTAGGCAGGAATGATATTATTATATTTTACGTCGTCCCAGCAAATTTGAGAACATTATATATCTGATCAGGGAGGTGTAAAGATCTTTGCACCTCCTGATCTGATGTAGTATGTACAGTAAGTTTTATCATACTTATATTCAAACTCTGTCATGTTTATGCGCGAGTGGTATAGAATTTCAAGGGCTTCAAATACGACAAGAGAATTGCCACAGTTTTAATGAAGCTGACATCGTACTGTTTTCCTGACAAGCTTCAGGCGTTGTTTATCTGTTTATATAGCAGCACGCAGGCGGTGTCAGCCAACGTGTTAACCATTGCCTGCTGATGACGACTATATTGTCTTTTTTATTCTGTTTTATCACCAGGTTAAATCACAGGTATTGAAAAAGTAATGAATGGTTGAGCATCAAAATTTGCAAATGATTGGTTTCAAATTAAACAAGTATAAGTAATTTCCACCCACTTGAAGTTGTGGATCGCGGCAGCGAGACACAACTTCAAGTGGGTGAAAAATGAAATTGATTAACTTAGCCATGTTAGCAGGATAAGGTTTAAAGCTGGGTCCAGCATTACATAGGTTATTGTCACAGTTATCTGTGGAAATCAATACGTGGACTACAAGATTTATGGCTGGAGGTTTTGGGAAGACCAGTCCATAAGTCAACACTTCTGTTTGCAGTGAGTTGTTTACACGCGTAAACTTATCAATTTATTCTGCCTCAATTGACCTTTTCAGCGCGGGGACGGTCTTTAGATGTCAGAATCTGACGTCTAAAGTCGATTGTGCCTCTTGGGGTATTTGAACTTTGACCTACTTCTGGTTCAGAACTATGACCTATTTGGACGTTTTGACGCGCACTTCGTTTCCGGAGCAGATCTCGAAAAATACTGGGCCGATGAAAGTCATATTGCACATACATGTTCTCTAAGGTCCCTAGTTGTGCCTTTTCAGGTTTTTGGACCTTGACCTTGAAGTTGACCCAGCACTTTGACCTAATTTATAACATCGGTAAATCCGACTGGAAGATTTTGCGGAATATCATGAAAACCGCTCAAGATAGCTACACCATTACTATAAAACAAATTGTGAGGTTTCAGGAGAGGATGCATCTTGAAAATTTTCAAGTCGATAAAATTAAAAATGGCCGCCTATCGGCCATTACTCACCTCGACAGGCCTGATATTTCGGAATATCATGAAAACCGCTTAAGATAGCTACACCATTAATATCAAATAAATTGTAAGGTTTCAGGAGAGGATGCATCTTGAAAATTTTCAGATCGATAAAATTAAAAATGGCCGCCTATCGGCCATTATTCACCTCGACAGGCCTGATATTGTGGAATATCATGAAAACCGCTCAAGATATCTACACCATTACTATAAAACAAATTGTAAGGTATCAGGAGAGGATGCATTTTGAAAAAAATTGAACTCGTCCAAGTTCAAAATGGCCGCCAATCGGCCATTATTCACTTTCACATGGACGTTATTTGGTAAACCGTGCTAGATGGCTAGACCATTACTATAAAACAAAATGTGTGATTTCAGGAGAGGATGCATCTTGAAAAAATTTGACTTTATAAAATTCAAAATGGCCGCTTATCGGCCATTATTCACTTTCACATGGTCGATATTTGGTCAACCGTGCTAGATGGCTAGACCATTACTATAAAACGAAATGTGAGATTTCAGATGAGGATGCATCTTGAAAAATTTGACTTGATCAAATTTAAAATGGCCGCCTTTTCGGTCATTATTCATTTTCACATGGCTGATATTTGGTAAACCGTGCTAAATGGCTAGACCATCACCTGATTACTATAAAACAAAGTGTGAGTTTTCGGGGGAGGATGCACCCTGAAATTTTTTAACTTACGAATTCAAAATGGCCGACAATCAGCATTATTTACCTCGATAGGCCTGATATCAGGTAAACCGTGCTAGATAGCTGGACCATTACTATAAAACAAAATGTGACGTTTCGAGAGAGGATGCCTTTTAAAAACTCGATCAAATTAAAAATGGCCGCCTATCGGCCATTATTCACTTTCACATAGCCGGTTTTTAGTAACCGTACTAGATGGCTGGACCATTACTATAAAACAAAACGTGAGATTTCAGGAGAGGATGCATCTTGAAAAATTTTGACTTGATCAAATTCAAAATGGCCTCTTATCAGCCATTATTCACTTTCACATGGGCGATATTTGGTAAACCCTGCTAGATGGCTAGACCATTTCTATAGAATGAAATGTGAGATTTCAGCTGAGGATGCATCTTGGAAAATTTCGACTTGATCAAATTTAAAATGGCCGCCTTTAGGCCATTATTCACTTTCACATGGCCGATATTCGGTAAACCGTGCTAGATAGCTAGACGATAACTATAGAATGAAATGTGAGATTTCAGCTGAGGATGCATCTTGAAAAATTCTGACTCGATCAAATTCAAAATGGCCCCCTATCGGCCATTATTTACTTTCACGTGCCCAATATTTTGCAAACTGTGTCAGATGTTAGTCCATTACTATAAAATAAAATTTAAGGTTTCGGGGGATGATGCACCCTAAGTTTTTAACTAATTTATATCGAATTCAAAATGACCGTAAATCAGCTATTAGTTACCTCGAATGGCCTGATATCGGGTAAACCGTGCCAGATAGGTAGACCATTACTGGGATACTGATGAGGATCATTAATTTCAATGGAGGTTTGCAATCTCTGACAGACTGTCTAGTTCTTATCTTACTCTTAGACTGGCCTTCTTAGACCTAGTTGTCTTGCGTCTTGATTTTTGACCTAGCCTAGGACTACATTAATAACCCTCCACAAAATTGCTTAAATCTAATTCTAATTCGGAGCGGGAGCTCCTGGACTTATGTAGTCTTGTTTATCATGTTTATAACCTTGGATTTATACTATAGACTAGTTTTTTACATAATCCCATATCTTCCAGCTTAATCTTTATTGAACAGCTGCCAGAAACATCTTGTTCAGGGCCGGCAGGATGTCATATCGATTGATCCAGATCTTAGCATTCTGATTTGTCGAGATGAACATCTCGACCAATCAGAAGGATAAGATCTAGGTCACCCGATTTGATAATACCGCTTCCAGTCATCCACTACGCGCAGTTTACCTTGGGAACGTATTTACGTTAAGCTCCTTTCAGACGGCAACTTTTCTTTATTATCTAAACTGTTTGCCCCTTGGGATCTAAAGGGACTTATCTGCTACACTTTGAAGTGGCAGATAAGCCCTTTTAATCCCCACGGGGTGTGTCGCCAGTTCTCATCCCTTGCACTACTGATTTTGACACGACAAGAGGTGGAGACTAGAGAGAAAGGCGTTACAGGCAAGATGTCACAAATCTCAAACTCCTCTCCTATTCCACGTTTAGTTGGTCTTATGTGCATGTACTTATATGTAAATGCAATCAATAATGGGTATTAAACATTCTATGAATGTTCTGTACAACGTTCACGTCTGTATACGAAACTAGTATAACATGTAAGTGATTGTAAGCGAGGTTTCCTGCCTCACGCATTCACGTGTTAGTGAAGTAATTGTTCGGACAAAGGTGATAAACTCCCACCAACAAAATACTTAAACATGTTCAAATAAAGGGTATAGTACAGTACTCCTGTTGTTTTTAACTCCATATGTGTATATTTTATATCTTGATAGAATAATACACTTTGAAACTGCATGCCAATACAAGGCACGATGTAAAATAGATCATTTATAAAGAAATATTGAGTGATCGTGAGTTGAATAACAATGTTTAATACGATAATTTTATAACCAAGCTTTCGCAGCTGTCACCCAACATACATGGGATGCTGACCAAATGTCGACTAAATGTTGGCCCACCTTATACGACGCCTGTGCAATATTGATCCAACATTGGGTCAACGTGATTTCTGGGTACTTGTGATAAACTGTCAGGAGACAGATGTTTCTCGTATTGATCTAACACATAAACAGGAGACACAAATATCCCTTCCCAATCCCCTTGACGCCTTGAAATACGACCAAAATCGATAGCGGCCTTTTTTCGAAGTCCGCTAAGAAATAGATGGCACGGTTCGGCTTGGAAGCCAGTCAACTGGTGAGGTCCATTTGTCTTGTTTGACGCACGTGGGCGTTTATTGATTAAAGTGTCTTGACAGACCTGATAATTGAATAGAACGTCATTGAAGTCGGACCGCTGACCGGCACATGGAGTATGAAACCTGTAATTGTGTGGCTTCTTGCTGTGAATTGCGTGAGGGGCTCGTGCCTTCTGTCCAGATCTCCAATTAATAGCTCGCAAACACGAGACGTTGACCCAATCTTGTGTCAATGCTGGCACAACATTGGGTCAATGTCTCGTGTTTGCTGGGACTGTGGACATTAAAAACCGCTATTTTTTTCTCAGCCGCTAGCTGGCGCACGCTTAAACCTTACAGCGCTAAAATATTTGCGTATAAACCATGGAGACCAAAGGGTTTTTTAATCAATTTGGAATCAGCATAAATGTCTTTGTCAGCTCTTTCTGATTCTTTTGAATACCTATGTTATGGGTATAGGGCCATTAGAGATATGTTAATTCTTTCAGTGCGGGGATCGTCTTTAGACGTCAGAATCTGACGTCTGCAGACGTATAAAGACGGTCCCCGCGCTGAAAGGGTTAATAATCACTATTAACCGGCGCGGACCCAGGCATCTTATTAACATCACAATAACTTTTGATTAATGTCTCTTTGTTTGCTCGCATCATGGAGCTAATTAACTCTCCTGGTGTACTGAAATGACTACACGTTCAATAATTAACAAAATAAAGTCCGGAATTAAGGCCAATGTGATTAATTTATCTTGTTTTAGATGATGCAAAATGAAAAATGTGACCTATTTCTAGGGAAGGTAATAAGGGCGACAAAAACACTTTGGACCTGAAAAAAGTTTTTGAGGTCGATGAAAATAATAATGAAAAAGGAAATAAAAACATAGCTGGATCAATGTTCCAATGCGCAAGATGGCCAGAATTTTTTGGGTACGCGCTTGTCTAAATCAGAGAAAAAAAATTGTGGCCTATTCCTAAGCTGTTGCTCATCAGCTGTTGCACAAATCAGACACGTCGATCCTATTTTAGTTTAATGTTGGACCAACGTCGCATGCAGAGGTTGTACTAGCATTAAAGCAACGCCGATGACTGAGTTCAGATGGTCCTTGTATTGCAAGTTACAAGCAGTTTTTTCTGTGTGATTTTGAACGTCAGTATACTGCCGTGCAAAACCAAACTGCAGTATCTGCTTACTTTACAAGTAAGTAGATACTGCATTTGGGCTTTGCAGAACAGTATCTGCTTCAAGTAAGCATATATACTGCCTTTTGGCTTTGCAGAACAGTATATAGTACAGAGAAACTGTACTATGAGATAACGACCTTGTAAGATGAATGACTTCCTGTGTTGCCAGGCTGTTTAATTGTGGGTAGTCACATGATCAATAAATACAATCATGTAGATCATCAAAAACGCTGAAAATAAATATTTGAAGAAAACCATTCAAGTAAATGTTTGAATAATGCCACATTTGCCGTCAGCCCTGCTAACGATTAGTTACAGGATGTGGGTGGACACTGGAATAATTAGAGCCATCACCTCACCCAGAAAATACAAATCGTTCACCCAATGTTGTTTTAATGTTGAGACAGCGTCGCAGACGGTGGTTCAAAATTGAAACGACAGTGGATCAATGTATTGTGTTTACTGTGCAATCGTCGATCCATACAGAATATACTATACTAGTAGGCCTATAATAGAAAACAAGGAATCTGAACTTTTTTGTAAGATTTGTTTTACAGTAGAATCATAAATATCATAAATTAAATCCTATCTGTAAATCGCAAGTAGCTTAAACGGGATTACAATTTATTTTCCGTTTTAAATAGAAACCATTTATAATAGTGCACGCTCAGTCATTGGCCACGTGATAGTTTTCTTTTTTATTACTGGTATTACTACAGAACTGTTAGATTTATTTCAGTTAACATCTTATGAAAGAGTTTATATAGTTTATAGACCAAGTTGAATTAAGACCGGGATCAATATTAGCAGCCTTTGATGTTGATGAAGACTTTTTTAGTGTTCACCACGCAAAATTTGTATGCAATAATATTGAAGAATCCTACATGCGGACAAAATGATCGCCGTTTATACTGATTATAACATTAGCAGAAGCTGATTGATTTTCAGTTGCTTATAATATTTTTTCACGTGGGACTAAAATCACAAAGGAAGCGCAACAGTATTTAGGACATAGGCCCGTATTATCGTACAAGCTGCGATATATCGTAGGCTTCGGATTGGTCGAGATGGCCATCTCGACCAATCCGAAGCCCACGATATATCGTAACTTGTACGAGAATGCGGGCCCGGTATGGTATTCTACTAACGAGTGACGACCAATGAAAAAGTGGCTCAGCCTGTCACATGACGAGGTCAGCCAATCACTGTCGTCATTCAGCTGTTTAAATTGAGTGGTAAAATGTCGTAGTTTGATCGAGTTTTATTATCAGCAGAAATAGAATGCAATCTAATACACATGATACATGCGCGCAAACACCAAACAGGTGGCCCCTTTCCTATTGTCTGCTACCCGCTGTTACCATGAAAAACTAATCGACTACTGGACCTTCCCAACAAACACGATACATCAAACGGATACTGATTTAATGTAGGTCCAACGTCTGCACACTGGCCCATCATTAAATCAGCATTGGTTTAACGTCTCATTTTTGCTGGGTACGTGAAAAGCCAAAAAGCATTCATCTGCTTACTTGACAAGTAAACAGATACTTTTTTGCCCAGCAACCTAATTGCCTTCAGTGTTGACTCGTTAACCATATGAATGTATTTCTATCACATTTTTTCATCACCATAGGGATAGTTTCTGACAATTATGTGGCAACAAATTGTGGCTTATATCACGTACGCCTAGAACATGTAAAATCTATCAGCCAAGGCGCTAAAACTCAATAAAGAGGCAGAGTAGGCGACCAGTCGGGTATATAAACATTACATGGGTCAAGAATGGCATGATAAAAAGTACAAACGACCATGCAAACAGATTTCCCCATGCAGAGTAACGATACAAAAACGACTGGTCACCGCGCCAGCTTTGTCTCAATGTTGAACCGACGTCGCAGACGTCGGCACAACATTGAGCCAATGTTTAGTGTTTGGAGTGAGTGCTTGTGGATTGCAGCCAGATTTACATGACCACCGAGCAGGTTATGACGGGAGGAGTGCCCCCTTGTGGCCAGCAGGGACGTGAACAACTGCTCTACGTGACGTCATTATTCTCCACTCTCCACGCTGTCTGCTTTAACCCTTGTCCTGCTACGCCCATATATACACGGTTTCAAGTTGATTTTTTACCAAATACTATATCATGATGCTCAGTTAGTCAAATAATTCAATACTTTTTTGAGAAGGTGTCTACTTTCAATAGATAGAAATCTTTTTCGTCATTTGAAGCTGGAAATTGCGTTAGCAGCTCTTTAGAGCTTGAACCGATTCCTAGATTTTTTAGCTCCCGCCGTCACCGTAGGTGAGCGAAGGGAGCTATGGATTCTACCTCCGTTTTTTTTTGCCTCTTCTTTTGCCTATAACTTTGTGAGAAAATAAGCTAGGATAACAATTTTTGGTATGTGGGTTACTTCCAGGTGGCTAATGGACGGGTTAAAATATTTTTAATCTGAATTCAATACGCAAGGTTGCAGAGGAGAAAATGATGATGTGACGGCGTTGGGCCGTTGGGCCGTTGGGCCGTTGGGCCGTCCGTAAACAATTCGTTTCCGGAGCATATCTCTGAAAGTACTTGTCCGATTGTCTTCAAATTTTACACACAACACCCCTAGGGGGTCTAGTTGTGCCTTTTGGGGTATTTGAACTTTGACCTACTTCTGGTTCAGAACTATGACCTATTTAGACGTTTTGACGCGCACTTCGTTTCCGGAGCAGATCTCGAAAAGTACTGGGCCGATGACAGTCATATTGCACATACATGTTCTCTAAGGTCCCTAGTTGTGCCTTTTCAGGTTTTTGGACCTTGACCTGGAAGTTGACCCAGCACTTTGACCTAATTTATAACATCGGTAAATCCGACTGAAAGATTTTGCGGAATATCATGAAAACCGCTCAAGATAGCTACACCATTACTATAAAACAAATTGTGAGGTTCCAGGAGAGGATGCATCTTGAAAAATTTCAAGTTGATAAAATCAAAAATGGCCGCCTATCGGCCATTATTCACCTCGACAGGCCTGATATTGCGGAATATCATGAACACCGCTCAAGATAGCTACACCATTAATAACAAATAAATTGTAAGGTTTCAGGAGAGGATGCATCTTGAAAAATTTCAAGTTGATAAAATTCAAAATGGCCGCCTATCGGCCATTATTCACCTCGACAGGCCTGATATTGTGGAATATCATGAAAACTGCTCAAGATATCTACACCATTACTATAAAACAAATTGTAAGGTTTCAGGAGAGGATGCATTTTGAAAAAATTCATTTTTTTCCAAGTTCAAAATGGCCGCCAATCGGCCATTATTCACTTTCACATGGCCATTATTTGGTAAACGGTGCTAGATGGCTAGACCATTACTATAAAACAAAATGTGTGATTTCAGGAGAGGATGCATCTTGAAAAAATTTGACTCGATAAAATTCAAAATGGCCGCTTATCGGCCATTATTCACTATCACATGGCCGATATTTGGTCAACCGTGCTAGATGGCTGGACCATTACTATAAATCGAAATGTGAGATTTCAGATGAGGATGCATCTTGAAAAAATTTGACTTGATCTAATTTAAAATGGCCGCCTTTTCGGCCATTATTCATTTTCACATGGCTGATATTTGGTAAACCGTGCTGGATGGCTAGACCATTACCTGATTACTATAAAACAAAGTGTGAGTTTTCGGGGGAGGATGCACCCTGAAAATTTTTAACTTACGAATTCAAAATGGCCGACAATCAGCATTATTTACCTCGATAGGCCTAATATCAGGTAAACCGTGCTAGATAGCTAGACCATTACTATAAAACAAAATGTGACGTTTCGAGAGAGGATGCCTTTCAAAAACTTTCGACTCAATCGAATTCAAAATGGCCGCCTATCGCCACTATTTACTTTCACATTGCTGATATTTGGTAAACTGTGTTAGATAGCTGGACTATTACTATAAAACAAAATGTGAGATTACAAGAGAGGATGCATCTTGAAAAAAAATGACTAGATCAAATTCAAAATGGCCGCCTATCGGCCATTATTCACTTTCACATAGCCGTTTTTTGATAAACCGTGCTAGATGGCTAGACCATTACTATAGAATGAAATGTGAGATTTCAGCTGAGGATGCATCTTGGAAAATTTCGACTTGATCAAATTCAAAATGGCCGCCTTTAGGCCATTATTCACTTCCACATTGCCGATAATTGGTAAACCGTGCTAGATAGCTAGACGATTACTATAGAATGAAATGTGAGATTTCAGCTGAGGATGCATCTTGAAAAATTCTGACTCGATCAAATTCAAAATGGCCCCCTATCGGCCATTATTTACTTTCACATGCACAATATTTTGCAAACTGTGTTAGATGTTAGTCCATTACTATAAAACAAAATTTGAGGTTCGGGGGAGGATGCACCCTAAGTTTTTGACTAATTTATATCGAACTCAAAATGACCGTAAATCAGCTATTAGTTACCTCGATTGGCCTGATATCGGGTAAACCGTGCCAGATAGGTAGACCATTACTGGGATACTGATTAGGATCATTAATTTCAATGGAGGTTTGCAATCTCTGACAGACTGTTTAGTTCTTATCTTACTCTTAGACTGGGCTTCTTAGATCTAGTTGTCTTGCGTCTTGTTGACCTAGCTTAGGACAACATTAAAAACCCTACACAAAATTGCTTAAATCAAATTCTAATTCGTCGCGGGAGCTCGTGGACTTATGTAGTCTTGTTTGTGTTTGGTTTAAAGAGAGGACCTTACCCTGCACATGTGCTGAATAGTTTTTGGTGTGATTCCGATAACAAAAACTTTTTTTACGTTTCAGAATTTTAGCGGATATTTCAGTTTTATTCATTTCGGCTATCATCAAAATTTGGTATTATAGCTATACACCTAGGGCCCCTGCTCGGATTATTTCCAAATATTTGCAGTATGCATATTGACCCTAGGGAATTTGCCCGGTATTTTTTTTTTGCGTTCTTCAGTCTTTTCAACAAAATCCAAGATGGCCGCCAAAATGCTATGTCACTCTCTAGAGCTTGAACTGCTTCATGGATTTGTTTCATGCTTGGTTCAAAGAAAGAACCTTCGTGTGCTGATCAGTTTTTTGTGTTATTATGATAATAAAAACTTATATATATTTTTTTACTTTTTAGTATTTCAGCTGATATTTTATTTTTGCTAATTAGCTCCCGCCGTCACCGTAGGTGAGCGAAGGGAGCTATGGATTCTACCTCCGTTTTTTTTGGCCTCTTCTTTTGCCTATAACTTTGTGAGAAAATAAGCTAGGATAACAATTTTTGGTATGTGGGTTACTTCCAGGTGGCTAATGGACGGGTTAAAATATTTTTAATCTGAATTCAATACGCAAGGTTGCAGAGGAGAAAATGATGATGTGACGGCGTTGGGCCGTTGGGCCGTTGGGCCGTCCGTAAACAATTCGTTTCCGGAGCATATCTCTGAAAGTACTTGTCCGATTGTCTTCAAATTTTACACACAACACCCCTAGGGGGTCTAGTTGTGCCTTTTGGGGTATTTGAACTTTGACCTACTTCTGGTTCAGAACTATGACCTATTTAGACGTTTTGACGCGCACTTCGTTTCCGGAGCAGATCTCGAAAAGTACTGGGCCGATGACAGTCATATTGCACATACATGTTCTCTAAGGTCCCTAGTTGTGCCTTTTCAGGTTTTTGGACCTTGACCTTGAAGTTGACCCAGCACTTTGACCTAATTTATAACATCGGTAAATTCAACTGAAAGATTTTGCGGAATATCATGAAAACCGCTCAAGATAGCTACACCATTACTATAAAACAAATTGTGAGGTTTCAGGAGAGGATGCATCTTGAAAAATTTCAAGGCGATAAAATTAAAAATGGCCGCCTATCGGCCATTATTCACCTCGACAGGCCTGATATTGCGGAATATCATGAAAACCGCTCAAGATAGCTACACCATTAATATCAAATAAATTGTAAGGTTTCAGGAGAGGATGCATCCTGAAAAAATTGAAGTTGAGAAAATTCAAAATGGCCGCCTATCAGCCATTATTCACCTCGACAGGCCTGATATTGTGGAATATCATGAAAACCGCTCAAGATATCTACACCATTAATATAAAACAAATTGTAAGGCTTCAGGAGAGGATGTATTTTGAAAAAAATCATTTTGTCAAAGTTCAAAATGGCCGCCAATCAGCCATTATTCACTTTCACATGGCCGTTATTTGGTAAGCCGTGCTAGATGGCTAGACCATTACTATAAAACAAAATGTGTGATTTCAGGAGAAGATGCATCTTGGAAAAATTTGACTCGATAAAATTCAAAATGGCCGCTTATCGGCCATTATTCACTTTCACATGGCCGTTATTTGGTCAACCGTGCTAGATGGCTAGACCATTACTGTAAAACGAAATGTGAGATTTCAGATGAGGATGCATCTTGAAAAAAATTGACTTGATCAAATTTAAAATGGCCGCCTTTTCGGCCATTATTCATTTTCACATGGCTGATATTTGGTAAACCGTGCTAGATGGCTAGACCATTACCTGATTACTATAAAACAAAGTGTGAGTTTTCGGAGGAGGATGCACCCTGAAAATTTAAAACTTACGAATTCAAAATGGCCGACAATCAGCATTATTTACCTCGATAGGCCTGATATCAGGTAAGCCGTGCTAGATAGCTAGACCATTACTATAAAACAAAATGTGACGTTTCGAGAGAGGATGCCTTTTAAAAACTTTCGACTCAATCGAATTCAAAATGGCCGCCTATCGGCCACTATTTACTTGCACATTGCTGATATTTGGTAAACCGTGTTAGATAGCTGGACCATTACTATAAAACAAAATGTGAGATTACAAGAGAGGATGCATCTTGAAAAAAATTGACTCGATCAAATTCAAAATGGCCGCCTATCGGCCATTATTCACTTTCACATAGCCGGTTTTTAGTAACTGTACTAGATGGCTAGACCATTACTATAAAACAAAATGTGAGATTTCAGGAGAGGATGCATCTTGAAAAATTTTGACTTGATCAAATTCAAAATGGCCTCCTATCGGCCATTATTCACTTTCACATGGGCGATATTTGGTAAACCGTGCTAGATGGCTAGACCATTACTATAGAATGAAATGTGAGATTTCAGCTGAGGATGCATCTTGGAAAATTTTGACTTGATCAAATTCAAAATGGCCGCCTTTAGGCCATTATTCACTTTCACATGGCCGATATTTGGTAAACCGTGCTAGATAGCTAGACGATTACTATAGAATGAAATGTGAGATTTCAGCTGAGGATGCATCTTGAAAAATTCTGACTCGTTCAAATTCAAAATGGCCCCCTATCGGCTATTATTTACTTTCACATGCCCAATATTCTGCAAACTGTGTTAGATGTTAGTCCATTACTATAAAACAAAATTTGAGGTTTCGGGGGAGGATGCACCCTAAGTTTTTGACTAATTTATATCGAATTCAAAATGACCGTAAATCAGCTATTAGTTACCTCGATTGGCCTGATATAGGGTAAACCGTGCCAGATAGGTAGACCATTACTGGGATACTGATTAGGATCATTAATTTCAATGGAGGTTTGCAATCTCTGACAGACTGTCTAGTTCTTATCCCACTCTTAGACTGGGCTTCTTAGACCTAGTTGTCTTGCGTCTTGTTGACCTAGCCTAGGACTACATTAAAAACCCTACACAAAATTGCTTAAATCAAATTCTAATTCGTCGCGGGAGCTCCTGGACTTATGTAGTCTTGTTTTGAATATTATCAAAATTTGCTAATATGGTTATACAGCTCAAATTTTATCTTTTGGGTATGCTCACTGGCTCTGAGAAAATAGTCAGGCGAATTGTTTTTCATTTTTCAACAAAATTCAAGATGGCCGACGAATCACATGTTACACTCAAGAGCTTGAACTGCTTCACCTATTTGTTCCAAGGAAGCATTTTACCCTGCCATATGTTGATTAGATTTTGGTGTGATTCTGACATCACATTTTCACGTGGTTTAGATGAAAATTTGGTGACAGTACTGTATTTCTCTATAATTAATGTACTATGTGGGACGGCTGGAGACGCAAGCTTTTACCCTCAGGAAAATCTAGTTTTAAACATAATTTTGCATTTTCTGGCTTGGGTGTTTCACGTGAACTAAAAGCTCTCAAATTGACGTGGCATAAATGCATCCACACGTCAGTGACATCACGTAGAGGTGGTGGTTGTGAGGCTGTAACTAAATTCGCAGAAATACAGCCTTCGTGAACTTGGTGAGATGGGGTCAACCCTCCTACAGCTGCGCCTCGATCCAATCCATACACATATAACCCAACGTTGCTTTAAAGCATTAACATTAACACAACATAGATTGAAGGTCTCCACTGGGATGTTATTTTTCAGTCGATTCTTATGCGATGTACATGTAGATTCTTCTCTAAAGGATTTTTAAGTCTCCACCCACTATGTGGTGGTGGAGATTTATTGTTTTTGCCGAGCCGCCGCACTTGTTTCTGCTTTTACTCGAAAACCCCTACTCGGATTATTTCCAAATATTTGCAGTATGCCTACTGGTCCTGGGGAATTTGCCTGGTAATTTTTTTTCGTTTTTCAGTTTTTTCAACAAAATCCAAGATGGCCGCCTAAATCCTATGGCGCACGCTGCAGCTTGAACGGCTTCATCGATTTGTTTCATGTTTGGTTTGAAGGAAAGACCTTACCCTGGCCGTGAGCTGAAAAGCTTTTGGTGTGATTCTGATAATAAAAACTTTGCTTTTCTTACGTTTTAGTATTTTAGCGGATATTTCTGTTTTGCTCATGTTGGCCATCATCAAAATTTGGTAATATAGCCATACACCCCTACTCGGATTATTTCTGAATATTTGCAGTATGCATATTGGCCCTAGGGAATTTGCCCGGTAAATTGTTTTGGCGTTTTTCAGCTTCTACAACGAAATTCAACATGACCGCCAAAATCCTATGTCACTCTCTAGAGCTTGAACTGCTTCATGGATTTGT